>CM031963.1:30138704-30321204 GCA_018749465.1 Paracanthobrama guichenoti
TGCAAGTGGTTTCCATCCATAACTTGTGTGCTAACTTATTTTATAGTACTTTGCTGAGCTGTTGTGATACCTCCATGTTTGTCCCGTTCACCACACCCTTAAAGTTCTGAACACCCCCTAAACAACCCCAGCAGCACGAGCTTATGCTCTACTAGTCTGGGATCTGCTACTGAATGCTGTTTTGGCAGCCATAGGTTCGGATTTTCCAGTCCAACAAAGCCAAAGTTTTGTGTATGTTAATTAATCTTTTGCAGATAAGAATAATAACAGTTGTTAGTATGCTTTGCAATAAACCTGGTGCGTACATATGAGCTTAATCCAGGAATATAAATAGAATTATAATTAGGGATGCATTTCGCATTTCAGGCCTGATATTGTTTTGTTATATTGTTGTATTATACCAGTAATTGTATTTACCAATACCAATTTTTGGCCTGGTTCCACAGACAAGGTTTAGATTAAGCCAGGATTAGGCCTTAGATCAATAAGTAGCTTTTATTAACATGCCTTAGAAAAAACATTACTGGTGTGCATCTTGAGACAAAACAATGGCACTGACATATTTTAAGATACGCTTTCAGTTAAAACAGATCAAACATGCATTTTAGCCTGAGACTAGCTTAAGTCTTGTCTGTGAAACCGGGGGTTTGTGTTTTATCTCTTTTACCTGGAGCAGCGTATTACCACTTGGATGACAAAATAAAACTAATTTGACACAAAATAAGTATCATCCAGCTCACTTACAATGCATGTATGCAAGCTGACCAACTCTGTTAGCTCCGTAGCTCAGGGTTGTCAGACCATGTTCTGTGCTTTGATACAGGGGTGAATTTCACTAACCCCGCCAATTACATGCCATATTCATGATATATATTTACTCCAAAATCATAAGAAAGAAATAATGTAGCAAAAATGAAACCTCTATCAATATTTCAACAGTAAGGCATTTATACATTATGGTTTTATGTGTTGTATTTCATTTATTTTATGCTAAAAACATGAATTTTTATGATATTTGATCTGGACATGTTAATGTAGATACTTAGAAACCATTTAAATCGTATAAAATGAACAGTGAAATAAAGAAAATAATTGTTTAAATTGAATTAACTAAATTAAATAATCTTTTAACAATTGACTTGACTATGAATGTATTTATATGATTTATAGGCCTCAAGTTGTCACACATTTTAGACTGTTCTGATCAATTTGTCTTCATTCAATGGGGATCGAGATTTTGAAGCCTTCAAAAAATGCATCCATTCATTATAAAAGTGCTCCATACAGCTCCAGGGGTTAATAAAGGCCTTCTGAAGCAAAGTCATGCTTTTGTGTAGGAAAAATATCCCTATTTAACACTTTATAAACTATTATCACTGGCTTCCGGCAACGGCCGTATTCGAGTCTAGTTCAAGCGGAACAGTGACCTCTGACCCGACACATGACAAGTGACCTCTGATGTATGACGCATGACGTAGGATGTAGGCGTAGCGTGAGCTCAGGTGAGAGTCGACGCCTCTCGCAGATCAAACAACAAGCTCGAGCTCCTCCCACATTTCTCTTTAAAAGTTCTCGTTTTAGACTCTAAAGAACCTTTGCGCTTCTTCATCAATATGTCATGCGTCGGATCAGCGGTCACTCGACTTCCGCACGGCCGTTACCTGAAGCCAGTGATTATAGTTTATAAAGTTATGAATATGGATTTCTTCGCTTCAGAAGGCCTTTATTAACCCATTGGAGCCGCATGGAGCACTTTTAGGATGTGCTTTCTTGGGCTTCAAATCTCAGTTAGGGTTCACCGGGGTCAAAGGCACCTTTGATTTTATATTCCTCTAAACCACTAGATGGCACAAAAACTTGCCGTTGCACTTTCCAAAACATCCGCTTTTTTAAGAAGCACGTGGAAATTTGTCTGATCTTTGACACTATCGCAGGCAGCAGCGCTAATTTGATCTAATATTTGATGTTTTTAAAATATTGTAGATTGAAGTAGCAAATAAGAATTGATAAAAAGAATGAGACAAAGGTCTTCTTAACGATTTTTTTTTGTTCATTAAAGCAACAATAATGGAAGAAGTATGGTATTTGGGGTGAAAGACACAATAATGAACATGATAATAAACAGCCGCTGACTTTAACGCTTGTTGACGGTTAAATTCAGATTGTGAATGTCATATATCAAGTCGGTGTCCACCTTAGAGATAATCACCATATTAATAATGAAACAATCACATTAAAACATATAATAGTACAAACTTTGTTTTGAACAAGTATTAACTTAGACATTATTAAAAGCATATTATTTTAGCTTAATTTTTGTTTGTCTTTTATGATAAAAGGCCCTCCTCACCACCTCATACACTTTTATAATTTATTTTCACACATGTATATTTTGTCTGCAATCATACACTGTGGGAGTAATGAAAAGCACATTTTTTCTTAAGGTGTGCCTTTAACCCTATTGTACCCTACCATTCACTCCCATTATAAAGCTTGGAAGAGCCAGGATATTATTTAATATAACTCCGATAGTGTTCGGCTGAAAGAAGAAATTCATATACACCTAGAATCTCTTGAGATTGAGTAAATTATGGGATAATTTTTGGGTAAACTAACCCTGTAAGTCTACATTTTGCCAGTATATGTGCTTCCTGGGAATCAAACCATGACCTTGATTTGTTAGCGGCATGTTGTACCAGTCGAGCTCCAGGAACACAAGTTGGTATGACATGCAGAGAAAAGTTTGACATAATGAAGTTATTTTAGTCTTACATTTACATGAGGAGAGCAATAGAAGCAATTAAACCAACAAATACTAGTCTAGTCTAGCACAGTACACAAAGCAAGGTTTGTTTCTTTAATAAGTAGAATATAAAGTGTTAGTATGAATGAATCACTCTTAATTTCGGTTCTGTATTTGTGTTACTGCAATTTCCGATTAGTATGAGTCAGTCATTTTAAAAATAAAGGAGCAGGTTTTACGTCATTCAGAGCGAAACATCACATGAATGCTACAGCTGCCCATGTGCAATGTTGCTACTCCTGGCAGGACGAACAGCTGGGATAATGTGAGTTGTGTACAATCTGATGGCATCCTCAGTAGCGTTTCTCAGAACAGCATGATCTAGGAAGCCAGAATCTAAATGCGATCCAGGTTTCAATGTTGTGAAGCATTCTAGGGAAAATCCTTAGCTAGTGTTGCTCTCTCGGCAGAATGAAGCGTAAGAAGTCGATTACTGTAAACATCACGAATAGCCTGCGGCACACGCTCTATAAAACACTGTATTGAGTTACTACTGATCAATAAAGGACCCTTGATTTGAGATGCGTGGGAAATCAAAAAATAAAGCATTTCTGTATTGCTCAAAGAAGCAGGTCATTGGTGAAGGCAGGCCCTCCCTCCTATGAAAAAAATATCCCACAAAGAGGCTGGAGATGTGATCAGGGGGCTCAAGTTACATCTATTTCTCTTTATTTCTGTTTAACTGTCATAAAGTATTAAACACTTAATGGGCCCTATTTTAACGATCTGAGCGCATGGTCTGAAGCACACAGTGCAGGTGCACTTAGGACATGTCCAAATCAACATTTGCTAGTTTAACTTAGGGAAAAATTATCGGAGCCAGGCGCATGGTCCAAAAGGGTTGTACCTAGTCTCTTAAAGGTGCAGTGTGTAATATTAATGAAGATCTATTGACAGAAATGCAATATAATATACATAACTATGTTTTCAGTGGAGTATAAAGACCTTACATAATGAACCGTTATGTTTCTATTACATTAGAATGAGCCGTTTCTATCTACACACAGTCTTATGTTTTGATTCAGTTTTATTTTCTAGTATCGGTAAAATCCAATATTGGTTGACCTCTGCCTGACACTTTTAGGGCCCTATCATACACCCGGCACAATGCAATGCGCAACTTGCCAGACACAACTGTTTTTTGCTGGTTTCACCCCGACGTAGTTATAATTTTTACATCCAGCGGCACGTTGTTTAAATAGCAAATGCAGTGAAGTTCCCTTACAGTGAAGTCACCATTTTGTGCCGCCATGTTTCTATAATAGTCCTAAACGGACAAACTGCTCTACAGAGCGCTAGCTACTTTCTGCTGTCTCAGACGACATCCTTGTCCTGTGTCGGCCACCGTAGCTTCTCTGTGTACTTCGAAAGGGAGGGGTGAGCAGTGGGTGCTTGCAATTCGCAACCTCACCACTAGATGCCGCTAAAATTTACACACTGCACCTTTAATGAGTCATGGGTTAAGGTGGGCAGTACCTGCTGATAACCGGTTAATTACCAGATAGTTAAAAATAAAACTGAATCAAAACATAAGACTCAAGGTAAAATAGTGATGAACTTTACTACAAAAATAAACAGTATCGACTGAGCCATGAAAATGTACTTTTAAATAAAAATATAAATATGAAAATATATTAGCTATATTATATCCAAAGAGCATAAATAAAAAGACATCCAAAATTAACCAAAATTAAAACACTTCAAACAACACAACAAATTATGAATGTGTGTAAAACATGTAACATTTAACAGTAGAACAAAGGTATATAATATAAGCATCAGCATAACTAGAATAGCAGTCTACAGTGAGAGATTTACTAGATTATTTATAAGTCATTAATTTTGTTTACAATGATTTGGAACGGCATTTAAAATTTTGTTGCGGAAAATCTAATATTTTTCTATTTTTAATCTTAAAGCTGCTGTCCGTAACTTTTTTTTGTGCTCAAGATTTACAAAAATTATATAATGAGAATGTACAGCATGAATCCATTTTCCAAACCGTGTTTTTGTCTTACTCTGAATCATTATGGTACACTTATCATAAGTGTTTATATTGGGACTATTTCAGACCGGTCTGGTAGGAACTGCTGCGGAGGAGCACAGTCCCTGCGTGACTCGCCATAGACATAAGAGAGAAGTAGCTCCGGCTGCAATGTTCTTCCGTGAGACGCGTGCAGTTCTGTTTATTAACCGCTAGAGCGCAAAACGTTACAGCTTTAATTATTTCGAGCTACTGGGAAAACAAGTGAAAAATGTCAGTTTTGGTAGAATTTTCACAACATTAAGCCCTCGTCTAGCGATCCCAATGCTCCAAATAGCAATACAACATCTAAAAGCATCTTTATTTGTACGTTTTCTGAGAGGAGGACCTTTCCTGCTTCTGGATGACTGGCGCTTCCCCTCAGCACAAGTTTGGTATCGCTTTATAGCGAATTCATAGTGAATTCTCGATGTCATGAACCAATGAAAAGTGATGTTCAACTTACTCGCGCTGGCTGACAGATCCGAAGCGTGCGCACAAAGATGCCTCAGACAGCACATAATCCCGATATACGCGTACACACGAAAATTTCAATCAGACAGTATTTCAATATATCTATATATGTCTTGGCGAGCGTTCACACATTCATTATCTCTGTTATGTACCGTATATACCCGAATATAAGACAACCCTGAATATAAGACGACCCCATTTTCCAGACTTATTTTTGGGAAAAAAAGGTGCTCGCCACCTCCGAACACTGCATTCTGTGACTCCAAATTTTTTGTCAGCTTTGCAATTATTAGATGATTCTGCCTCATTCACGACCATAAGTTTAAAGTTGGTGCCATAACTGTTTTGACGGTGTTAGTTTATTTGACCAACTTTTGAAGCTCTTTTCTCAAAATGAACTCTTGACTTCTCAACACTTTACTGTTTATTTAATTCATAACACTGTCACTAATTACATAGCCTATCGTGTTGGCGCCCTCTACTGTTTTCCCCTGCTTTCTCCCTTTCTTCCCGTGATTTTGTCTATATCGCGAATATAAGACGACCCCCGCCATTTTTCAGCCTATTTTTAGGACACGAACCTAGTCTTATATTCGGGTATATACGGTATTAAGTGAACGTTTGGTTAATTGTTGGGGAATGTGTAACATTATATTTGATCCACGGTACAGTAGGTCTTAATGTTTTATTGATGTTAATCAAACAAATGATACCATGAAAAAAATGTTGAATATATATTTTTCTTATAGATATTTGGTTTTGACTTGGTGAGTGCCAAATGTGGTGATATTACCAGGGATTTTAAGGTGATTTTGTTTTGGACCTTCAGAAAACTTTCACTGGATTTTTCCTCAAAATTGACTTTACTGAGTCTATCGACTTCAAACGGGTGTAGCTCAGTGTGTTTTTTTTGTTTTGTTTTTTTGTCTAATGCCAACAAATCATACATAATTTAAAGGTTTTTGATAGAGAATGTGAAAATAACGCGACTGATTTCGCCAGCACGGGTCACATATGATACTTTCATTCCGTCCGTTGCTATCTTAGTTATCTTAGATGCATTTACACTGTGACTGTGCCTCAGGTGCACCTTTAATTGAAACTGTGTCTGCAAAGGTGTGAACCAAATGCTACATACAATTAGAATAACAAAGGAACAGCATTCCTCAGGAACTTCTTGTGGATTGCTGGATCTCCAGTGGAAGGTCCTAACAGTATTTAGTGTTTGTAGCCCTTTTGTCTTCAGGTATAAAGTCCTGTCCCACAGAAGTTAGGATTCTTTGAAGGGTTAAGATTCTTGAAGGCCAACACGCTGGTGAAGAACTGTGATAGACTACTAATTCTTCTCGCCACAAGAAATCTGGTCAAGCTTACTTATTTTATATATTAGGGAAATCTAATACATTGGCGAGCCACCCAAACAACTGCTCAGCCAAATACAGGAAAATCTATTGTGATCTCACAATGTTCTGTTATAATTAATGAAGCTGTCGACACTGCACAATTAATCTCATTTCATCATGTGTATCATCATGTTTCTACACGTGTCTACGGTTGTTATAATAAGAGGATTTGTGAGTGTGCAAAAACTCCAGACGATTCTTACTAACTTAAACACCTCTTATTGGCATTGCGTTCAAGAGCTCAACAGAATATGGGCCCTATCATACACCCGGCACAATGCGACGGCAGGCGCGATGCAAGTATTTTTTGCTAGTTTCAGCCTGACGCAATTATCATTTTCACATCCAGTGCCACGCTGTTTAAATAGCAGCCCGTCTGTTCACCCATGGGCATCTGGTCTGAAAACCAGGTGTGTTCAGGCGCATTGTTGGAGCGTTGCTATTTTGAGGAACTGAAAATGACTGCGCCATTGACCAACAAAAACCTGCTCTAAAGTCAATAGTGCAGCATTTTTGTGTTATTTAAAGGGCAGGTTAGTAATATGTGCCTATAGGCTGGTCCACAACAGAGCGTACACTCTGATTATTACACACACAGGGACACGCAGCTGCACACACACATTTTTAAATATTAAAAATAAAAGGATTCCTCTCTGGAGAAGCGTTCAGTCTTTCTGCTCGTAAATTCCAGCATGTAAATAGTGAATCCGCTATGGTGCGAGCACAACTGGCTTTTAAAGGGAATGGGAGATGAGACCCGGGTTTGATTGACATCAGAGGTCGATTCGTTTGGATGATGTGAACGCTGTCTTCCGAACTCGGGTGCGCACCCGCGAACCGAACCCGAGTCTGTTTAAAAAGGTGGTCTGGAGTTCGGTTCATGTGAACTCCGGTACGGTTTGCTGCTGATGTGAACGCAATTGTACTAAATCGCGGATGTGAACCGCTATTGATGATGTATGATTTGATAAAAATGTGTGTTTTGTGTGTGTTTCACTCATTTTCCTGACGAGCATGACGGACATACTACAGAGAGCTGTATATGTCATTTCTGCTCGTCTTCAGCGTTCTTTAGAGCATTTGCAGTACATTTGCGGCAGATAGAGGCAAGTGCCATTACATACTGAAGCTTTGGTAACGAGACCAACGGTTCAAAAACAAAAATATAAAAGTGAGGTGAGCAACGCTATTCATTTTGCCACCTTCTCGCTCGCCGCCGTTACCAAGCAACGGGGTACACAGCTGCTGCTTTGGTGACGCAAACGCACCCCGGTTCGGACCCAAATAATATAATATGAACTCAGTCCAGTGGGGGCAGGGGGATGGGGGAGCAATCGAACTCGGGTTCGGTCCAGGCAATCGAACCAAGTGTGAAAGCACCCTAAGAGAACAGGGACAACCCTTTTGGACCATGCGCCTGGAGCACCGACCGTTTTTTTTCTTGCGCCATGTGCTTCAGACCATGTGCTTAAGATTGTTAAAATAGGGCCCTATGTCTGTGATTGGCTACACTCAGGGCCGTAGCTAGGGAATTCAGGGCCCCCACTGGCCCTCCACTCATACCATATATGGGCATGGAGGCCAACATCTGCATGGAGCCATGTAACCTAATAGGAATTTCTTACAAAATAACAGAACAGACAAATAAATGCAAATACAGGTGTTTATTGGACATCAGCAAAAATAATATGAATATTGCTATTGCTTATTTTATATACAATGTTTTAAATAAATATTACATCAAAACAATGGCATTAAGCGATTAATAACTTCTTATGAAGCATTGTTAAAAGCCATCAAGCAATTATTCAAGACAAACTAATAAAATAATAACAAAAGAGACAAGAAATTAATACAGTTATAAAATAAACCTTTTTTTTTAAGTAGGCCTACCAGCAATATAATATAAAATGCCTTTCTAGTGAGTCTGGTGTTTAATAGCTGAGGTTAACATTCAGAAATAAAAAAATAAAAAAATGCAAATGTAAAATAAAACCACTGAAATTTCTTATTGTCTTAATTTTTTTATGAAAATAATATGCTACAGCGTAATATTTTATTAAATACATTTGTATTCATGTTTTTCTTGACAGTATTGTATCACAATTCTGACTTTTTCTAACAATTGCTAGTTTACATAACATAATTCTGAGAGAAAGTAAGAATTGTGAGATAAAAAGTTGCAATCAGGCACGATTATGACAAAAATAATTGTTGATTATTCCTCGAAATTGTAATCGCGATTATTAAATACGATTATCACAATTTACACTGAATGATGTTTTGAATAGCTTTATACCATTGTCTGAAGCAACTGCATGCCATATTTTCATATAACAATAAATAAAACAAGCTGAAAACACTCTTAATTAACAACTTTTATTGCTTTTCTGTAGCATTAATCCTCAAATGTCAACTATACATTGGTTTGGTTTCTTCTTTAAATAATTTTTTTTTTTTTTTTTAAATATGCATCCAATAATAGGGACTTTAACACCGGGTAGTTCTAGGAACTTAGTTATAGGAACTAGGCATCAGAGTGAATCCCTGAGAACTAAATGTTCTCCTAGGGTAATTTTCCTGGTCGCATTCGCACCCCCAGTAGCTCTGAAGTGATGTAAGCTACGCTTATTGTTGTGACGGCGCTGAGACCGCCAGAGTCTGAGCACAGAGCACTCCCATTCTCCATCTTGATTAGCTTTACGATCTTTTTAACAGTCCTGTCTAATATGTTATTAGGTAGAACTGTTATACAAAGAAAGTAGACATTAGCGTATTAGCGTTTGTCGTGTGGTTGATGCCCAATGTCACTAGAAATACATCAGAAATACATAATCATGTTTCACTTGCTCCCCTCCAAGTTGCGTTGGACTGTCTCATTAGCATAAGGGTTGAGAGGTCCATATATCACTGTTTTCCATGTTAGTTAGTTAGTTCATATAGGCTGTGTGCATGGCTTTTTAAAAATGGCGGGTGCTATTTCGTGTGCGTTCGACCAGTCAGCGTACACTTTCGTCACTGGCAGTTCCTGTTGTGCTGGGTTAGACCCTACTCTCACAATGTAACCTGCTCTAAACACACTTCTTAAGCGTTTATATTTTTTGTAATCGCGGCTTTGAATGATTACATAATTGTGGCATCCGTGATCGTAATTTTATTAATTGTGCAGCCCTAGTCGCAATTACCTTTTTTACATTTTTATTCTGTGGTGGAAACAAGCTTCCCTAGCCTCAACTCTGATTGGTTCTATTCACTACCTGGGGCGGGACTTGTGATTTTATTGGGTGCCTCAGTTGTTTGTTGCTGACTGAGCTGAAATAATTAACCATCGGATTAAACCATATTTAAGAAGGGGAGACAGAGGAGATATTTAGAAAACGTCTTTAACTAAATTGTTTTTGTGGTTTTCATTGAATCACAGAAAAGAAAAAAATCTAATTGCATTACAAAACAGCAACCACAATGTTTCTCAGAAAAATCGCAATTCAATTTTTTTTTTTTTTGTTGCAAATTTAAACCATTATAGAGTGAAAGTATATTATTTGCATGTGCCTGAAGAGTCTGAAGTGAACATAAACAGTTGAGAAAGTGGATGTGAATCATTATATTGGATCCGTGCATCAGCTCTTAAAGGGACAGCAGCCTAATAAACCCGCTACATCTGTGTCATTTATGTTAATCAAAGAACAGCAACTATCAACACAAACTGCATCCAAACATCACATTTTTACACAATTGCTGTTCTTTGATACAGTAGTCTCACTGTATGTTTAAATGAAGAAGTCTATCACTTCCGTATTATAATGCATTTCTGCCCATGAACACCTACTCTTAGCAAGCTGTTATTAAAGGATGAGCTTTTAGGTGGGGATCTGGGGTTGCATTAAAGTTTGACTAAAAATGTTAATTTAGTCATGATGTTTTTTTGAAACCGAATGACTTTCTCAAAAGGAGAGATTCTGAAGAATTTCACTGGTTGCTGTTTTCTATACAAAGATGAAGGGACTGTGGCTTAAAAAGCTTCAAAATGATTATAAAAATACCATAAAAGTATCATTAAAGTAAAAGTATCATCTTCTGTCTTTTGGAGCCATCTTTGCATGAGGAGTAGATCATTATTCAATGATAAAGTATTCCTCCAGTTGGCTGTTAACCACTGCAACCAATTTTTTAGATCAATGAGTGAATTAGTCTGATTCACGAAGGACAATTTCAGTGTGTGATGGCTTAGTTTTAGTCAAAACTGTCATGGCTTCAGATAAAATGTAGTGCACAGGTCATTAGAGACACTTTTTGGATGCATTTATGGTGTTTCTGCATCTTTTTAAAGCTCCAGTCCTCATTCATGGAAGTTGCATGAAAAAGAGCGCAAAGTACTGGTCAAAAAACTACCAGTTTTTAACTGATAAACTGTAAATGTGAGCTAACTCTCATTTTCTTTCTTTCTTATTCTACTGTAGGTTTACATCATCAAAGTGGCTTGGTCTGATGGCAGCACTGAGATCATTTTCAGGCGCTACAGTAAATTTTTCGACCTTCAGGTGAGTTTTGTACTGGTTACAGTGAATGTGAAGGAAATATTATGAATCCAAATATTAGCGTCCTTTTTGCTAACATTAGGCATAATGGAGAACTTAACCAGTGTGGCTGTTCTTTGCCAAGGAACCTTGATGAAGTGATGCCAAACCTTGAGTTTGATGTCATGTGCAGAACTAAAAGCTTAGTAGTTGGAGAGATCAACATGGATTTCACTGATGGCCACAGGATTGCTGAAGTTCATGTGGCAGGAATTAGATGGGCTGCTTCAGTGGTGCAACAGGAAAAGTCATCATATTCATGGCTGTGTTTGAGAGAAGTGTGTAGAAACTTGCTTAAGATATAAGCTAATTTGAGTATAAATATGTGACAAGACCGGTGCACTCGGTTGTGCACTTTCCAATATGGCAGTGCCAGCATTTAAATCAGTTACCGTTTTTTTTTTTTCGCTCCAAGAAAACTGCAATTTGCATGTTGGTCAGTTCTTGGTCAAAGTGGCCACATTTAGATCCTGACAGGCTATGTACGTTCCAGACGTCATCAAAATAAAAGTTTAACTTGAAGAAACTGACAGATTACTTGTGAAATATATTACAATTGTACAATAGAATAATAGTAATATTAATACTAATATGGGGTGTATCAGATTTCATAGGGCCTATGAAATCCAAAAATGTAATTTCTTTGTTAAACTTCTAAAGTCACCATGAAATCAAAAGTGACGATTCTTATTTTTATTATAGAATATTTCAGTATTTATTTAAAAAGATTTATCCGTGTATATCATTATTATTTTTAATTAATGTGCCCTCATAATTTTATAAAAAAATTAAAAAAAACATTTTTGCCATGACATCTCTTCTCTAATGACGGGCGAGGACGGGATAGCCTGTCACTCACAAGAGTTCACAGCAATAGCAAACCACAACCATCCAATCAATTCACCATGGACAAAATCAGGTCCCGCCCTACAGTTTTTTCCAGTTTTACTCTGATATATGTCACAACAGAGAAAAAGACCATTTCAACTTCAATGTCATTACGACTTTAAAAAATTGTTGGTAAATTATATGTTTCTCTGAATGTTTTGATTTATGAGGAACTTCATGAGTTGTGCAATGACATCTGGTACCTCTTACAAGTTAGTCATCTAATTTTTTTCTCATTCATAATTTTTTTATTCTATTACATAAAAACAGATTTATCTAAAAAAAGATTCCCTACTCCTTGAATAATACAAACCCGATTTCAAAAAAGTTGGGACACTGTACAAATTGTGAATAAAAAAGAAATGCAATAATTTACAAATCTCATAAACTTATAATTTTTTTCACAATAGAATATAGATAACATATCAAATGTTGCCAAATATTGGCTCATTTTGGATTTCATGAGAGCTACACATTCCAAAAAAGTTGGGACAGGTAGCAATAAGAGGCCGGAAAAGTTAAATGTACATATAAGGAACAGCTGGAGGACCAATCTGCAACTTATTAGGTCAATTGGCAACATGATTGGGTATAAAAAGAGCCTCTCAGAGTGGCAGTGTCTCTCAGAAGTCAAGATGGGCAGAGGATCACCAATTCCCCCAATGCTGCGGCCAAACATACTGGAGCAATATCAGAAAGGAGTTTCTCAGAGAAAAACTACAAAGAGTTTGAGGTTATCATCATCTACAGTGCATAATATCATCCAAAGATTCAGAGAATCTGGAACAATCTCTGTGCGTAAGGGTCAAGGCTGGAAAACCATACTGGATGCCCGTGATCTCCGGCCCTTAGACGGCACTGCATCACATACAGGAATGCTACTGTAATGGAAATCACAACATGGGCTCAGGAATACTTCCAGAAAACATTTGGCGCATCATAAAGAGGAAGATGCCACAAAGAAGACCTAAGACAGTTGAGCAACTAGAAGCCTGTATTAGACAAGAATGGGACAACATTCCTATTCCTAAACTTGAGCAACTTGTCTCCTCAGTGCCCAGACGTTTGCAGACTGTTATAAAAAGAAGAGGGGATGCCACACAGTGGGAAACATGGCCTTGTCCCAACTTTTTTGAGATGTGTTGATGCCATGAAATTTAAAATCAACTTATTTTTCCCTTAAAATGATACATGTTCTCAGTTTAAACATTTGATATGTCATCTATGTTGTATTCTGAATAAAATATTGAAATTTGAAACTTCATTGCATTCTGTTTTTATTCACAATCTGTACAGTGTCCCAACTTTTTTGGAATCGGGTTTGTATAGTAATACTAACATAGCTCGGATGGAATCTTTTCTGAGCAAATATTGATTTAATTGTGATTTCATTACTTAATCATAATATTTTGTAAGTTATTCAGTTTACATGTTTAATCTATTGACAGCCCTAATTAGGATGAATGTAAACTCAAGATCAGGAGGTCATTAACAGTATGACTTAAGGAAGTAAGTCCTTCTTGAGAATGAGATCACTAGTTTAATGCCTAAAATAAATTGCTCACAGATCAAGGCACTAAACTTCAAGGCTTGCGAGAGAACAAATTCATCTGAACTTCTTGTATGGTGGTACACAGCTGTGCTGACTCTTCTTCTCTCAAATTATAGCAGCCAAAAACTTGCAAACAGTTTATAACGGAAACCCACTATTATTAGAAGCACTTAGCACAACTGAAGCTATTCACTAAATTTGTGCAATTGGTCAAAAATCCCCACTGTGAGGTGTGACACAGCTTCCTAAAAATGTTACAGGATCTTTTCTCTAGTGGGTAATTCCATAGAAATGTGAACCATACCATGGAAAAATCAAGCAAATGAACAAAAGCCCTTCAACTAGTTAATTCATAGGTCTAAAAATGTAGCGGGATAATGGGTTAACTTTTTATATTGTAATATAATGATTTGAATAATTTATTGACTACAAGAGGTGTGCATCAATATTAAAACATTTTCATACAGTCATGTTTTTCAGAAGTAAAATTTGTATTATTTAAAAAAATAAAAATAAAAAAATTATAAAAAGCTAAAGGAAGTTCCCTTTTGAGGATTTGAAACGTTCAGATTGAAGTGTGTGTGCCAATATACCAATTGAAATTGGCCTTGATGTAGTCAGGTAACAACCGGTAAGCAAGTCAGCTAGACTATAAATAGATGCGCAAACATCATCTTTTTGTGATTCTTGATATGCCATCACCGTCTTTAGGAAGCTGCTTTTTGTGATGTGTGTGTGTGTGTGTGTGCATCTGTGGCTGAATCTTTCGGGGATCAGGCAGAGAGATAAATTACTCTACTTGACTCTCCAGTTTTGCCATTTGGCCTCTTTGGCACTGCAGTTGAAACAATAGTCGAGAGGTTCAGAAAGGCAAGGGTTCAGTTGCCTGCATTCGCTAAGTTTATTCCCCACGTGGCTCTGGTCCTTCAGTTCCAAAAGAGCCTAAGGACCCCAACCAAGCACCAGAGGTTCAAGATTCAAGAGATTCAAGAGAGATTCAAGAGTTTTTATTTGTCACATACACAGTTATATACAGAATATACAACCGGCAGTGAAATGTAAACAGGTCCGCTCCATGGACAGTGCAAATTCACAGTTAAAAACACAAGGAGGAAATTATAATAGAAATAGAATAAAAAAGTACTATATATATATATATATATATATATATATATATATATATATATATATATATATATATATATATATGTAGAATTATAAATAAATCAAGTAGAAAAAAATAAGAATAAATAAAGAAGTGGAATAAAGTGAAGTAAACTGTGCAGTGAGTAAACTGTAGACTTATAAATATGTGGTTAACAAATGTATAAAGAGTATAATGTGCAAACAGGTTTATAACAGGTTGTTACACAGTAACAACGAGAGCAGAAAGTGCAGTGCAATGTCAGTGTATCGATGTTTATCCTGAAGTGAAGTCACGTGACGTTAAGTTCAGGAGTCTGATGGCCTGGGGGAAGAAGCTCCTCCTGAGTCTCTCAGTTTTGGCCATCAGGCTTCGGAAGCGCTTACCAGATGGCAGCAGCGTGAGATGAGGGTTTGCAGGGTGATTAGAGTCCTTGATGATCTTAGTAGCTCTACCTTTGCAGCGTTTGGTGTAGACGTCCTGCAGAGACGGGAGAGCTGACCCTGAGATACGCTCGGATAAGCGCACGTGTGATAAGCTAAAGGTGTGTTTCCTAATGAATAGGATGGTAGTAGAATTTGAGGCATTTCACTCTGTGTGATTGGGATGGTAGAACTTTAAGTAACCTGCCCTCTTCCATGGAAGATGTTGGCAGATGTATTCATAGCTGCGACCTCCCTAGCTGGTAACAAAGTAAGCTCACTTAGTTTGTTGCCCCCCTTCAGCACTGGAGCTGGAGGTGAGAGTATGGATGTAGAAGCACCAATTTATATACCCTTCCTCAAAGCTTGCAAGGTACAGAGTGAACAAATATAAAAGAACAAATATCTGTTATCGCTGTGTGACGTCAGCAGGCTTACTTGCTAGAGCTCTCCATATAAAGCAACCTTTAGCCAATTAGGGCAACTAACAGAGAGGAAGCAGGCCATTTGTGGCTGCCCGCATTGTCAGTTGCCCGTCCAGTTTGTTCCGCAGTTAGTAGCCTGTACTATCCCCTTCAGCGTTGTGATAAGGCAGGAACAGCAGTAGAGTTAGAGATATTTCAGCGCATGCTTAAGGCCATTACATACTCAGCAAGAACAGAGAAAACAGTTCTCTCTCCCTGGTTTGGGAGTTCTTGCAGCTTGTTCTCAACACATCATCTGAGCAGAACTTTTTTCTTGTGGGTGTCCGAGAACTATTGTGTGATTGGTCAGAAATTTAAAGTGGGGGGGTTAATGCAGAGAAACAGAAATGTTCGGCACCTGCTTTTCTCGTGAAGTATGGAATGTCCTGGCCAGAATGAACTTTGTTTTTGTTCTTGCCACCTCAAGAAAACAAACACATTTATTTGTTCTTGCGGAGTGTGTACCAAGCTTAAGTCTGTGGACCGTAGCAACCTGCCCTTTTCTATTGAAGTTGTTGGCTGGCATGATTTTGGTGTCACTTCCTCTGATGCCCCCTCAGCATTGTGTTTAGACTGAAGGGAAGAGATTCATGCTTCCTGCTGGTTTAGTGGTAGAGCTAGAGGTGTTTATCTATGTAGGGCCAGGAACTCCTGCCCTCATCTATTGAAGTTGTTGGTACGATGCAACTGTGGCCCCCACGTAGTGAGGAAAAGGGGACTATCCTTTCCTTCCTGGCCTGGTCTTAGAATTGTGCTTATTCACATCCTTTGGCCAGGCATTTGGCAGTATGATGGCATTGGTATTGACGTTCCCATAGCGTCAATCTGACACAGCGTTGAGTTCCCTTTAACGGGAACATCTTAGGGTTATGGATGTAACCCTGGTTCCCTGAGAAAAGGAATGATACCATATTGCTGTATAATGTTGCCATTATACTAAAATGTTGTAGATAGAGCTTAACTTCTACTGAAACCAGAATATTCAACGTTACTTCATATCAAATCGCCTGGTTTTGATGAAGGGGAGAAACAATGCTCATTTGTTTACCATGATGATTCATATAAATAGCTAACCACTGAAATAAAATAATTTGTTGTGATTATTGTGACACTGATTGTGATTAGAAATGCAATATGATAATATAATTACCTTCATCCTATCTTCAGAACTGCATTTAAACAAGTGGTGTTTTGGTGTTTGCAACAAATCGTTGTCATTCACTTCCATGGGCTGACTAATATTTTTCGTTCTTTGTGGTCCCTCTCCTGTGACTGCTTTGGTGACTATTTCCTCAACTTTTCCTCCATTTCTCTCACTCTCTGACACTTTTCTTTCTTCCTGAGTTGAGAAACTCTAGTGCTGATGCAGCACATAGCAGCAATGAGGCAGGGCATGCAGAGTGTAAATACGACAACCACTAATGCATTTCAATAGTGAATCAGATCTTATGACAGTCGTCTGAATGTGGTTATGCCATTTCAGGGTTTTTTCTTCTTCTGTATTTGGGGGTTTAGAGATTTGAGAATCTCTTTGCAATTGGTGGAAAACACTCTTTTTCAGTCGCAGCACAAACGCAGCAGGAGTCGGATTTCATTCATCAGAGAGTGAAGAGCTGACAGACAAGATGATCGCGGGAGATTTGGTTTCAAAGTGAAATGTAAAAGCACCTATTTAAGTGAGTTTGTCATTGTACCGTTTTGTTGTTGTGTTTTTCATTAAGAATAATAGGCTAATGAACCCACAGTTCAAGCAACCCGCCCCCAAATTGGCGCTAATTCTAAACCGAAAGTAAAAAGTGCACGGCCGCACGGGCATTCATTCATGGCCACACAGTGCACACGCATTTACGGCCGCACGGGCATTCATTCACGGCCGCACTGTCATTCACGGTGCGTGTCCAGTCTGGCACGTTTTAATTTCATGCCTATGGAAGCTTAACTTTCATAGGATTTCATTGAAAACACTTGCTTTGCTCCGCACCGCTCTGTTATGAATGCCTGAGCGGCCGTGCGCATTTTCTTTCGGTTTAAAATTAGCGATTTGAAAAGCCCCCGCTTTTCAAAAGATTTTGGGGAAAATTTGCTAACTGTCACATCCCTACTTATTACAGATGTAAATCATTTAGTTAAGAATTTCATTAAGTGTTTCATTAAATGTTTTCGGAGACTCAGTTGCATGCTATTTACAATGACAAGAAATCCACTTAAGTAGGACATGAGTGCATCTAAATTTAATGTAATGTAATTTTATAATTACTTCTATTGTCTTTGAAATATGGTTAAAGTATGTACTGATGGATATACTGACAAGCATTAAACTAAAATATACTTAACTAAATACTTAAACTAAAATATAGTGCCTTGCACACCGAATCATTCGATAGCGAATCGTATAAAAGTACAATATAAACTATATCATGCATTATATATTTGTAATTACACATTTGTAATGATCAAGTTGCAGTTCAGTACAATTAAAACACACATACACTACAGTTAAAATTAAAAATCACGTCAAAATAAGTGAATTTTGAAGCATGACAAAAGATTGTTTTAAAAGGTTAATTTAATTTGATATTACAAAGTGCTCTTTTTAAAAGTGTACTTAAGTGTGTTATGAAACGCAGAGGTGACACTTTCATTTACAGTGTCCTTGTTACACGTTGCATTTGCTTACTATTGTACTAACAATAATCTATGCTTAATTATATGCACCCAACCTAAATCAAACCATAACCCTATGGTAAGTACATGCTAATTCATATTACTCAGTATTTCAATGTATGGTTACACTGTAACACGGACACCTTGAAATAAAGTAACCAAACATTGTAATGAAGTTTACTCTCTTTAAATATACATAAGTGGCCTTTCATTTCCTTAATATTGTATTATCTACAATTACAGTTTTTTCTTTATGTACTTTTTGTAAGATGTTAGATTTGAAGTACTAAGTGCACATTGAATACAATTAAGTTACTTCTTTATCACAAGGTACGCTTGCAGTGAAAAGTGTCTATTCATTCTTAATTATTACTTTCCCCACATTTTAGAATAATAGTATATACATTATATAATGACACAAATAGAAGGTTATTATGTAGTGAACAAAAAGTTCAAACAAACTCAAAACTATAGTATATTTAAGCTGTGAATTTGACTAGATTCCAGCTCTGCATAACCTGGACACCCTTTCAACCTACCGGTTTTGTAAAGATATTTGCATGTAGATGTATATTTGCCCACAAAACTCAATTTAAAGCATTTTAAGTTTTTGAGACCATGATTAACATAAATTCAGCTGCATGTCAGCAGCTTACTTGTCCAAACAGCTCAAGTTCCCTTTCAGTCGGTCACGTTCGGCGTGCGTCCGAACTGACCGGCGAATTGGGATCTGTTTTCAGAGACCAATCTGCTTCGAGTGTTTCTAAACGAGCCAATATC
The DNA here is from genome assembly GCA_018749465.1 of Paracanthobrama guichenoti. Lineage (NCBI taxonomy): Eukaryota > Metazoa > Chordata > Actinopteri > Cypriniformes > Gobionidae > Paracanthobrama > Paracanthobrama guichenoti. Next base: position 30,157,899 of record CM031963.1, read on the forward strand.
GATTGGCATGCGGTCCACGCTCCGCCGCTGTGCGGTATAAATCTGAAGAAGTGGAATACCGCATCCTCGCTTTTACCGGGCCGAACCCTGTTGTTGATCTAACGCTGGGTACCTTGCGCGAAGAGTGTTCTTGCAAAAGACGAGTCGGGAAGGATCGCTCGACTTCCGGTGCGGGTGTGACGGCGCGATTCAGCGGGTGGTCGCTTCTCGGGATCAGCTGTTCTCAGCCTGCCTGGGCGTCCTCTGAGTGCTCACAGCAGGCTTGCACCTTTGAACTGCTGTGAGCCGCGGCCATCTCCCTGTGTGCTTCAGCACTATTAGAGCTTTCTTTCCCCTCTAAAGAGAGCAAAACACGGTTTGACCCTGCATCTCCAAGATGTCATTCAAACCGTGTGTTTCTGGATGCAGTCGCTTCCTGTCCCCAGTTGGCCGGTCACGATCGTTGCCTCACGTGTTTGGGCGTTCAGCACGCTGAGGCAGCTTTTTAGTGAATGACTCATGTTCCCACTGCGGGAACATGACCATCGCCATGATCCTACGGTCTGGGCTCGATTTCCTGAAAAGGGTGGAGTCCCATTGCGCATCCCCGATCTAGTGGTCCTCCGCTGCAAAGCAGAGGGCTGCTACTGGCTGATGCCTTTGGTGGAGACCTGAGGGTAACTGTGAGGGCACCCCGACGGGACACCAAGCCCCTCGGGACCCTCCCCCTCCGCTGCGCCGGTGGAGCTTCCAGAGGCGTCCTGGTCCCTCCCATGGGACCGGCCGTTACCTTTGGGGCTCCGGCTGGGGACATGATGTCGATTGCTGCATCGGGGGCGAGCTAATGGACTCTGGAGATGAAGACTGGCTGCGTTGCCCCCTTCGGGTGTGGTAGCATTGCCCGAGCCTGATCCAGAGCTCACGGCTATGCTTTCCCGGCCGCCGCGAGGGTCGGGCTCGAGTGGAACCCTCCACCGTGTCCCGAGCCCTCGCGGCTGGATGATTGGTTTCGGAGCGGCCCGTGCTGGTTCTCAGCGCCCGGCCCCGGTCCCATTCTTCCCGGAGGTGCATCAGGAACTCACGAGGTCATGGCTGGCGCCCTTCAGCGCCAGACATCGATCGACTGGTTCCTCCGTCCTCACTACCCTCGATGGCGGCGCGGCTAAGGGCTACGTGGGGATCCCCCCAGTCGAACGGTCGGTCGCGATGCAACTGTGTCCCAAGACCGTCACCGACTGGCGGGGTAACCCACGTCTCCCCTCCCGGGCGTGTAAGTTCTGCGTCCCGCGCTGACGGGCAAGGCTTACACAGCCTGCGGAGAGGCCGCGTCGGCTTTGCATGCCATGGCGCTCCTGCAGGTTTACCAAGCCAAGGCGCTAAGGAACTGCACGAGGGTAGTTCTGACCCAGGCGTTATGCAGGAACTGCGCCGCGCGGCGGACCTCGCCCTCAGGCGACGAAAGTCACCGCGCGCCCCTGGGTCGGGCGATGTCCACCTTAGTGGTCCAGGAACGCCACCTGTGGCTGAACCTGGCAGACATGCGTGATACTGACAAGGTGCGGTTCCTCAACGCCCCTGTCTGCCAGGCCGGCCTCTTCGGTGACGCGCCATCGAGAACTTCGCCCAGCAGTTCTCGATGGCCCAGAAGCAGACAGAGGCGATCAAAAATATCCTGCCCCGACGACCTGCTGCTGCCTCCACCCAGTCGTCGGCTGCAGCGCCTCCGCCTGCTCGTCGCCGAGGGCGTCCCCCTGCGTCCGCCTCCGCCCCTGCTAAGCCCAAGCAGCAGCCTCCACCCGGGCAGCAGGGCGCCGGACGAAAGGGGGGCGCCCAACCCGCTCAGGGCTCCGCTAAGCCTGCCGGGCAAGCGTGAGGCAAGCGGCCCTGAGGCGGGCAGCCCAGGGATGAGAGGGACTGCTCGGCGGGGAGGTGGTGTCCGCACCTCTCCCCACCCCCCTGGGAGGAGGACCGGGGGGTCTACACACACACACAACACCCCTGCCGCTGGCTCTTCGGAGACTAGCGGTACCCACATACTCACTAAGAGAGCGGTTTCCTCCCTCCCTGGGCTCCAGGAGGCCCAGGCGGGCAGTGTGCGACACCCCCGGGCCTTGCCACTCCTCGCCTCCCCTCCTTTCGCCAGTGGGCAGCAGTGTGGGCACCGAGGGCGCCTCAGGCCTTCTCACCCGCACTCTGTCCAACCCAGGAGTGCTCAGTCGATTTTCCGGGCCGCCTCCGGGCCTCCCGGGTCGAACTTGAGTACTCCTCCCTCCTGCCTTCCCCAGGCAGGGGGCAGCAGAGTGGGCACCGAGGACGCAACCAAGCCTTCTCACCCACTCTCTGCCCCACCTGGGGAGGCTCAGACAACACTCCGGGCCGCTTCGGGCCTCCCGAGTCGGGTCTGAGTCTCCCACCTCGCTGCCCCATCCCGGGTACGTCTGTGGTGCCGATGGTCCCGCTTGTCCGGTTCCTGGGGGCCTGGCTAGAGCTCCCCAGGCCGTCTCGCTGGCTCATCCGTACCATCAGACTCGGCTATGCGATTCAATTCGCTCGCCGGCCTCCCAAGTTCAAGGGCATCCTCTTCACCTCTGTGCGGAGCTGCGATGCCCATGTCTTGCGGCTAGAAATCGAAGCCCTACTGGCGAAGGGGCGCGATCGAGCAGTTCCTCCAGCCGATATGAAGTCAGGGTTCTACAGCCCTTACTTCATTGTACCCAAGAAAGGGGGTGGGTTGAGACCAATCTTGGACCTGCGTGTCCTGAATCGGGCCCTACACAAGCTCCCGTTCAGAATGTTGACGCAGAAACGCATTTTCGAATGCATCCGTCCCCAAGATTGGTTCGCAGCGATCGACCTGAAGGACGCGTACTTTCATGTCTCCATTCTCCCGAGACACAGACCGTTCCTACGCTTTGCGTTCGAGGAGAGGGCATATCAGTACAAAGTCCTGCCCTTCGGGCTGTCCCTGTCACCCGTGTCTTCACGAAAGTCACGGAGGCAGCCATTGTTCGCTCAGAGAACGCGGCGTTCGGATTCTCAACTACCTCGACGACTGGCTCATACTCGCCCAGTCCAGAGAGCAGTTGTGCGAACACAGGGACCTGGTGCTCCGTCACCTCAGCCTGTTGGGCCTCCGGGTCAACCGAGAGAAGAGCAAACTCTGTCCCACACAGAGGATCTCTTATCTCGGTATGGAGCTGGATTCGGTCAATCGAACTGCGCGCCTCACAGAGGAGCGAGTTCGATCAGTGCTGAACTGCTTGAATACGTTCAAAGGCAGGACAGCGGTCCCACTGAAGTTCTTTCAGAGGCTCCTGGGGCATATGGCATCTGCAGCCGCGGTAACGCCGCTCGGATTGCTACATATGAGACCGCTTCAGCACTGGCTTCACGGCCGAGTCCCGAGATGGGCGTGGCAGAGCGGCAAGTACCGGGTCTCAGTTACCCCTTACTGCCGCCAAACCTTCAGCCCGTGGGCGGACCCTTCGTTTTCTACGGGCGGGGTGGCCTAGAACAGGTGTCCAGGCATGCTGTGGTCTTCACGGATGCCTCATCCACCGGCTGGGGGCCACGCATAAGCGGGCATGTAGTTTCGGGTCTGTGGGCGGGGCCCCAACTGCACTGGCATATCAATTGCCTAGAGCTACTGGCAGTACGTCTTGCTCTGGGCGCCTAAAAAAAGCCGCTACAGGGCAAGCACGTACTGGTCCGCACGGACAGCACTGCGGCCGTTGCGTACATCAACCGTCAGGGTGGTCTACGCTCCCGTTGCATGCTCCGGCTCGCCCGCCATCTCCTCCTTTGGAGTCAGAAGCATCTGAGGTCGCTTCGCGCCATTCACATCCCAGGTGCGCTCAACCGGACAGCCGACGAGCTCTCACGGCAGCCGACACCTCCGGGGGAGTGGCGACTCCATCCCCAGGTGGTCCAGCTGATATGGGGCCTCTTCGGAGCCGCACAGGTAGACCTGTTTGCCTCTCCAGAGTCGACCCATTGCCAGCTGTATTACTCCTGACCGGGGCACCCTCGCACGGATGCACTGGCACACAGCTGGCCCCGGGTCTACGCAGTATGCGTTCCCCCAGTGAGCCTTCTCGCGCAGACACTGTGCAAAGTCAGGAGGACGAGGAGCAGGTCTTGCTAGTTGCGCCCTACTGGCCCAACCGGACCTGGTTCTCCGAACTAACTCTCCTCGCGACAGCACCTCCTGGCCCATTCCTCTGAGGAAGGACCTACTTTCTCAGGGGCAGGCGCACTATGGCACCCGCGTCCAGACCTCTGGAAACTCCATGTCTGGTCCCTGGACGGACGCGGAGGTTCTAGGTGGTCTACCACAGGCAGTGGTGGACACCATCACTTCGCTAGAGCCCCCTCTCAGGCGCCTCTATGCATTGAAGTGGAACCTGTTCGTTGAGTGGTGTTCTTCTCGCGCGAAGACCCCGAAGGTGTTCGGTTAGCGCCGTGCTTTCCTTCCTGCAAGATGGGTTGGAGCGAAGGCTGTCTCCCTCCACCCTTAAAGTGTATGTCGCGGCAATAGCGGCATATCACGATGCAGTTGGTGGTAAGTCCTTAGGGAAGCACGACCTAATCGTCAGGTTCCTCAGGGGTGCGAGGAGGCTGAATCCTCCTCGTCAAACCCGGTACCCTCTTGGGACTTAGCTCTGGTGCTGAGAGCGCTCCAGAGCCCTCCCTTCGAGCCTCTGCAGTCCATTGAGCTGAATATCCTGTCCATGAAGACAGTACTCTTGGTTGCATTGGCCTCCATCAAGAGGGTAGGGGACCTGCACGCACTTTCGGTCAACGAATCGTGCCTGGGAGAATTCGGGCCAGGTAACTCTCACGTTGTCCTGAGACCCGGCCCGGATACGTGCCCAAGGTTCCCACCACTCCTTTCCGGGACCAGGTGGTGAACCTGCAAGCGCTGCCTTCGGAGGAGGCAGACCCAGCCCTGGCTTTGCTCTGTCCCGTCCGCGCTCTCCGTGCCTCGTGGACCGAACTCAAAGCCTTAGGACCTCAGAACAGCTCTTCATCTGTTACGGAGGCCAGCAGAAGGAAAGGCTGTCTCCAAGCAGAGGTTAGCCCACTGGATAGTGGATGCTATTGTCTTGGCGTACCAGTCCCAAGACGTGCCCTGCCCGTTCGGGTTCGCGGCGCACTCAACTAGGAGTGTAGCCTCCTCCTGGGCGCTGGCTCAGGCGCCTCGCTAACAGATATATGTAGAGCTGCGGGCTGGGCGACACCTAACACGCGTTCGCTAGATTCTATAGCCTCCGTGTAGAGCCAGTATCTTCCCGTGTACTCGCCCCAGTGGCCAGTAGCGTGAAGTGCCCGTTCTAGTGTCGGCTTGTGACGCCATTCCCGCCCTGGGCCGGATGCGTCGTTATTTATCTCCAGTCGTGTTCCCCAGAAAATGGCGAACCCTGTCGAGCTCCTCCGTCACCCCTTCGGTGTCAGTCGTTGCGGCCGTCTGGCGCCAGGCCTGCACCCGTATGCTTGTGGAACGTGTGTGTAGGCTGGGTTCCATATGTAGCGGTTCCTGGACGGCAACCCCATATGTGTGTTCTCCACGGTACCAGCTACCCTACCCGGCTAGCCCCGTGTCTTTCCCTTGACAGAGCTTCGCTCTGTCGCTCTCTGGCGATGTTCTTCCCCTGGGATCAGGCTGGATCCACCCCAGAGACTGCCATATGTTGTACTACCCTGATAGGCTAGTCCTTGTCGTAATTTGCCACCTCTCCCTCCGTTGAGGCTCGTGGCCTCCATGCAGCGTTCCGTTCCCCAAACGGGCACGCTTTCCCAGCGTTATCCAATAGTCACTCTGAGTGGGTCTTGCAGGAACAGCAGTGACTGTCCTTCCCTGCCGGGAGCCCTGACTTCCTCTCCAATGAAGGAGCGGTCCAGTGAGCTCAAGCAGGGCGCTGGAAGGCCAGCATCCTGGCGTTTTGGTAGGGATCCCAATTGCCGGTCAGTTCCGACGTACGTCGAACGTGACCGACTGAAAGGGAACGCCTCGGTTACGTATGTAACCCTCGTTCCCTGAAGGAGGGAACGAGACGCGCGTCCGTCGCCAGGTGCTGTGCTTCAGCTGAAGGCCGAGCCACTTGTTTCGGCTCCTCAGTTGAAAAGCGAGGATGCGGTATTCCACTTCAGTATTTATACCGCTTTTAGCGGGCGGGCGTGGACCGCATGCCAATCGATATTGGCTCGTTTAGAAACACTCGAAGCAGATTGGTCTCTGAAAACAGATCCCAATTCGTCGGTCAGTTCCGACGTACGTCTCCGTTCCCTCCTTCAGGGAACGAGGGTTACATACGTAACCGAGACGTTTTGTTGAACACAAGCTCAGGCGTGGCTCTCAGACATATGGATGTGATTAGCATATGTGAACTCCAGAGAGACGTATGTCTGCTCTTCACATCAGATAGACGGCTGTCATGTGGGGAGGGTTTTTTTCTCTTTGTTCAGCAGAGGAAGAACTGATTGTATGGATTTATCATAAAGGAATTTCAGCTCCTCCTGTAAACAACGTTTGCTGGAGGCATGTTCTTGGCAGCTTTTACTTGTTCTCTTCTCAGTTCCTCACATCCTCTACTGTTACTCTGAGGGGCTGATTTACTGTCTTTTATTGAAAACACTGAGTCTCATTCACTAATAATTATGCAAATTATTCATATTTATACGCACAGGAGAAAAAATTAATTAGCCTAATTCACAACACGTATGTACGCACAAGAATTTGTTCTTAACCTTGTTCTAATGTTAATGAATTTGGAGTATTCTGAATGAGTAAGGTTATTAATCTGCATAAAACATGCCTAAACCATTTCCAGATAAGCAAAACAGAAGATGCTCTGTAAAGAAGCTCTTTTGCTTGAGAGGAAGAACCTCGAGCAATGCCAAGGTAAACACCCTTTACATACCCAGATTACAGAGCTCTGATACCAGCTGTGTATCTGCGTTATGCAGAGGAACTTTGCAGCTCAAGCTATATTGCACCTTCTCTTACTCTTCTCCTGTGTGTCTGTTAGGCCACCCTGAGTTTGTAATATTTACGTACATGTGGTTTCAGTTGTGCCTTCTTTTTTCCTGGCAATTTATAATACATTTTAGTATGAAACTTGTTGATGAATCATGATTTGTTCATGGAAATGTTCATACACAGACTTTGGTAACACTTTATTTTTGCAAGTAACTTTGCAACTACATGTCAACTAACTCTCAGATTATTAGTAGACGGTCTGCTTAATATCTGTTAACTCTTTATTGTGAAGCTCAACTGACTATAAGTAACTTTGCAACTAAATGTCAACTTTATTGTAACCCTAACCCTACCAGTCTACTAATAATCGACTAACACTGTAATGAGAGTTAGTAGACATGTAGGTGCAACGCTACTTAGAGTCAACAGAATGTGTTAAAGGGACCATCAAAATGAAAGGGGTCCTGTATTGCCTATAGATGTAAAACAAGTCTCTGATGTCCCCAAAGTGTGTATGTGAAGTTTTATCTCAAAATACCCCAAAGATAAGCATTTTTATAGCATGTTAACAATTTTGAGGGTGAGCAAACACGCACCATTTTTTGTGTGTCCCTTTAAATGCAAATTAGCTGCTGCTCCCCGCCCCCTTTCAGGAAGAGGGCAGAGCTTCAAGAGCTCGTGTTAGCAGCTCCGATTACCTCACGCAGACATGCACTGAAAATATCAGAAACTGTTCAGCCTTTTATGTTCAAACTGAAGTCGGACAATGATGGAGAGACTCAAGAAGAAGTGACAACATGTAGAATGAGACAGGACGTTTCTGAATGGTTAGTTGATGAATTTATCTTCAAGTCATTGATTAGCATATTCTGTCATGATAATCTATAAATCATGTGGGAACTGTCGTAAGATGCACAGAGCCAGAGAATATCTGCTGCATGAAGAGAGAACAGGTTTAGTTTAATTACCGTTATAACTAATGTTGTCATCTTGCTTTTATGACATGCTATTGCATTTGTGTTCATACTGTATCAATAAATGTGAAAGACGGATGACAGCTTGAGCGACTCCCAAATGTGCTCGACTACAACAACTCTTCCTCTTCTCAACATGGCCTTTGTTGCGTGTTCCCGGGGATAAGCTTGTTGTAGTCCAATTATAGTCTGCTCATTGTAAAAGTGATTTCTTTAGAAGAAAAAATCTCCCTTTGCTTTGAACTTTGAGCATTGTGACTTTGCAGATGTTGTTTATGCTCTAACAGCAACATTACACACTAACATTAATAATCTACCACCCAATCTAAGTGAAACCCAGACTTTTGCACAAACCTGTATGTATGCACGGTTAGTGAATGAGACCCACTGTCTTAGCTGTAGTTGGTTCACCCAGCGTTATCATTTTCCCACTCTCTTATCATTCCAAACCTGTGTGACTTTGCTTCTTTTGTAGACCACAACATTAGGATGAATTTTGTAGGATGCAGACACTGCTTATTTAAAAAAAAAAAAAAATTTATCCAAGTTTAACAGAAAACTCTTTGCAGTAGTTCTAAAATTGTATTTGCACTTCCATGTACCATGCGCAGTGACTTGAGGAATCGTTCACATAAAACATGGCTTGATGCATCTCAACTGAACATATTTTGAGGTCACAAAAGTGAATGATATTTGAAAGCTGAAATGAAAAAAAAAAGAATTAAAAGAATGTACACTCACATAAGATGACGAATTAAGTCTTCTAGAATAAGCTGTTTTACTCTTAGTGCTGGGTGTTAAAACGATAATGATAATTAATGATAATTCTCAATAAAACGATATCAAGAGTTTAGTAAAAGTTCGATAATATTTATGCGACAAAAGCGGAACGAAACAGCGCTACTCATTTGAACCGCGCCACACTCTCGGCCACTGAGATCCAGTGAGAAGCGCTTGAATTAAGCAAAGAACACAAATGTGTCTGTGATTTTAAACTAGTTCAAAGCCAGATGAATCAGTGCTGTGAACCAGGGGTGTGACACTATGCAACGATACAGTCAGAATCTACAAATCACCATCATTAAACATGGATTTACTGTTGAAACGCTAACTGCACCATGGTATTGTGGCAGAACTGTGGGATATACATATCGAATTTTATTGTATTATTAATGTAGACATGTATTAAAGGAGTAATGGAATATAAGTACAGTATTTTTTGTGATTAAGCTGAAAGGAATAGTGCACCTTTAAGCATTTTTGCATTTACACTAAATGTATTTAGGCTACAGTTTTTCATACAAATACCATAGAAACCATATACACTATATTGCCAAAAGTATTGGGACACCCCTCCAAATCATGGCCACAGGTGTATAAAATCAATAATGGGCAAAAAGTCCCATAAACACACTCTTAAACCTTGTGGAAAGCCTTCCCAGAAGAGTTGAAGCTGTTATAGCTGCAAAGGGTGGGCCAACTCCATATTAAACCCTACGGATTAAGAATGGGATGTCATTAAAGTTCATGTGCATGTAAAGGCGGGTGTCCCAAAACTTCTGGCAAACTTTTGGCTTTGTTTTTCGTTTTTTCTTTTGTTAATATGTTAATTATTTAGTGAAATATATTTTGTGTTGTCCTATTTATTTTATTCCTTTACATAGTTAATTTTATTCTGTTTTTATCCATTCACAGAAACGCAGCAGGTGTGTGATGTGACGGTGTGTGTGAATCCTCACGCTGCTGTTTATGCTGCTATTTGCGCATGTAAAGCTAATTTAATTTGACATTCTACTCTTAACGGTTAATGGTCGACTAATGAGCTTTGGTTATATAATCTAAATTATCAAACTGCTCTCATTTCAATTCTCCGCCAGATTTGCTGCTGCACGCAAATTCACGCTAACTTGCGTACACAAGCCGAGACCTGACGTGAGATTTGATCGTAGCCACCGCTCACGTCCACATTGATAAATGCCAAGTTTTGTGTCAAGTTCCCTTTCAGTCGGTCACGTTCGACGTACGTCGGACATCACTGACGAATTGGGATCAATTCAGGGAGCCCCTAACAGCTTCGAGATATAGAGAACAGGCCAATGAGAATTGGCGTGCGAGATTTGCATCTCGCGCTCCGCCCCGCGTCGCGGATATAAAGCGGAAGTGAAATGCACGCACGTTTGTCATTCACTTTGGAGCCGAACGGCGTTGATGAAGAGCTGCTTCAAACGCAGAGAGAGAGAGAGAACGAGACCAGAGAGAGAGAGGAAGACGCGTGTGTTGGCGAGATGGCACAATCAGCGCGACCGCGCCCACTGCTGCATTAAAAACAACTGCTGTTTTCACAGCAAAAAAAGAGAGTTGTGAGTGCACACACATGGGCTGCACCATTTCCCGGTGTGTTGCCGCGGTCCTCCCCTGAGTGCTTCAGCACAAAATAGAGCGTTTCCTCACAAAAAGAGCTACACGGGTGTGACACTGCGTCTTTTTCAAGATGTCATTCCACCCGTGCGCTACTGGACGCGGCCGTTCCCTGTCATCCGCTGACGGTCACAATCACTGTATCACGTGCCTGGGCATACAGCACGCTGAGGCGGCCTTTGTAGATAGTTCGTGTTCTCACTGTGGCAAGCCAGGGGGTACGTGGGGATCCCGCCAGTGGAGCGGGCCGTCGTGATGCAACTGTGTCCGGCGACCGCCTCCAACTGGTGCGGTGACCCACGTCTCCCGTCCAAGGCCTGTAAGTTCTCCTCCAGTCTGACTGCGAAGGCTTACAGGTCTTGTGGCCAGGCACTCATGGATATGCACGAGGGTAGCCCTGGACCAGAGCTCCTCTGGGAGCTCCGGACGGCGACGGACCTCACCCTCCGGGCGACGAAAGTCACCACCCGTTCCATTGGTCAGGCGATGTCCACTCTAGTGGTCCAGGAGTGACATCTCTGGCTCAACCTGGCCGACATGAGGTAGACCGATAAGAATCGGTTCCTGGACTCCCCCATCTCCCCGGCCGGGTTGTTCGGCGACGCGGTCGAGAGCTTTGCCCAGCAGTTCTCGGCCACCCAGAAGCAGACGGAGGCCATAAAATACATCCTGCCCCGGCGGTCAGCTGCTGCCTCCACCCCGCCGCCGGCCACAGCACCGGCCACGGGATGCTGAGAACCAGCGCGACCGGCCCCGAGAAACCAATCGTCCAACCTAGAAGGTTCGGGACGTGGTGGAGGGTTCCACTCAAGCCCAACCTTTTCGGCGGCCCGGGAAAGCATAGCCGTCAGCTCAGGGTCCGACTCGACTGCTGCCACTCTCCCAGAGGGAGGCAGTGCAGCCGAATCTTCATCCTCCGAGGACTGAAGCAATGAAGCAATCCCAGCGGCGTTACTGCGGATGCCATATACCCCAGGAGCCTCTGAAAATGTTTCAGTGGTACCGCTCTCCTGCGTTTGAACGAATTCACACAGTTCAACACTGACTGGACGCGCTCCTCAGTGAGGCGTGCCGTCCGGGCGACCGAGTCTATCTCCATCCCGAGAAAAGAGATCCTCTGTGAGGGGCAGAGTTTGCTCTTCTCCCAGTTGACCTGAAGCCCCAACTGGCAAAGGTGATGGAGCACCATGTTTCTGTGTTCGCACAACTACTCTCGCGACTAGCGAGAGGGTAGGGGACCTGCAGGCATTTTCGGTCGACGGATCGTGCCTGGAATTCGGGCCTGGTAACTCTCACGTAATCCTGAGACCCCGGCCTGGATATGTGCCCAAGGTTCCCACCACTCCCTTCCGGGACCAGGTGGTGAGCCTGCAAGCGCTGCCTTCGGAGGAGGCAGACCCAGCCCTAGCTTTTCTCTGTCCCGTCCGCGCTTTGTGGACAGAACGCAAAGCTTCAGGACCTCAGAGCAGCTCTTCGTCTGTTATGAAGGACAGCAGAAGGGAAAGGCTGTCTCCAAGCAGAGGATGGCCCACTGGATAGTGGATGCCATTGTCTTGGCGTATGAAACCCAAGACGTGCCCTGCCCACTCCACCAGGGGTGTAGCTTCTTCCTTGGAGCTGGCTCGTGGCGCCTCGTTGGCAGATATTTGTAGAGCTGCGGGCTGGGCGACACCCAACACATTCGCTAGGTTCTATAGCCTACATGTAGAGCCGGTACCTTCCTGTGTGCTCACTTCCCATAGTCAGTAACACCGAAGTGCCCGTTCTAAGTGTCGGTTTGCTGCGCCACTCCCTTCCCCATGGAATTGATACATGCGCTTATATGTTCCAGTCGAATTCCCCAGCATGGCGAACCCTGTCGAGTCCTCCGCAACCCTTGGCAGTCAGACGTGGCGGAGCGTCCGACGCCAGGCCTAACGCTCGTATGCATTGGTGGAACTTGTGTTAGGCTGGGTTCCATATGTTGTGACCCCCACGGCGGTCCCATATGTGTATTCTCCACGGTAAGTCTCCCTTCTGCGAGCTTGTGTCTTTCCCTCGGCACCTAAAGTTGGCCGGAGCCACCCCTGGGGCTTCCGTATGTAGCACTGCCCACGGCCAGTCCATACGTGTATTCTCCACATGGTAACTCCCTCCGGGCATGATGTGGCTTCCGCAGCGGCCCCCCGGGGCACGCTTTCCCAGCGTTATCCAATAGTCTGCTGAGTGGGTCTTGCGGAACAGCAGCTGACTCTCCCTGCGTGAATTTCCCCGCCCGGAACAGCCGGGGTCTGAGGGGCTCTCTCAGGGCGCTGGAAGTAGTAGCAACTGTGGCGTGTTCCAAAGGGATCCCAATTCGTCTGTGACGTCCGACGTATGTCTCCGTTCCCTCCGTCAGGGAATGAGGGTTACCATACGTAACGTAACAGAGACGTTTTCTCTTGTACGTTCGTTTCATAAATGAGGCCCATAATGAATTCAAAACCTTTAATTAAACAAGAACGAAGACCGTGGTTGAGCAAATATAGGTAAAAGGGGCTACATTGAAGATGTTCTAATGAAATATAAAATAAAAATTCAATTTGTTTTACAATCTTTGTAACTACATAATTTCCATACTTCCATTTGTTTTGATGAATTTACTGTTATTCTAAAATGTTGAAAAGTAATGAAGAATGAGTAGCTGTAAAGGAAGGAAGTAAAGGAAGGCTTTCCACAAGGTTTATGGGTGTGTTTATGGGAATTTCTGACCATTCTTCTAGAAGTGCATTTGTGTGGTCAGGCACTGATGTTGGATGAGAAGGCCTGGCTCGCAGTCTCCGCTCTAATTCATCCCAAAGGTGTTCTATCGGGTTGAGGTCAGGACTCTGTGCAGGCCAGTCAAGTTCCTCCACACCTGTGTCCTATTTTTTTACTGGTAGTGTTTGTACAGTTTTAAAATGTAAAATGGTATTATTAAAATCAAGTAATTTATATGACTCACAGACCCACTGCAGTCTGCGAGATTGTGTTGGAGATCACTGGTCTGTGAAGTCCTTTGCATTATGAAGCTAGCAGGTTTTATTTTTGAAACCGTAATGTGAAGCTATAAAATTAAATCTCAGAAGAGGCAGACACTGCTCTGTTATGGACCCATGCAGCTCATTTGTTTGTGCGAAAGAGGAAATAAAGAGTTTTCTCTATGTGCCGTCATTCAGATGATGCTGAGTCACAGTAGAAGACATTGTTCCTCAGCTTAATGAATTGGCCAACAACAGTAAAAGCTTTGTCTGGCAGAATGACAGTCTCTCTTTGCTTCGTCATTAGTCTCGAAAAGACAAGTGAGAACCGAGGCACTATTAAGGTTTAACATTTAAATGTGTCAGTGCATTCCTTTAGTGCTGTTTACGGCAAATGTGTATATTAAAAAATAGTGAGGCTTTCCGTTTTCATTACATCTGTTGTTTTTATTTGCTTAATTAGACTTGCATCATGCAGTTCCCCTCAGCCATTTGCAACTCATTACACAGGCTATATAACTCACCATTATATTTATGAGCAAAATTAATCACACAACATAATTATGTGACCTGAAATGCCAAACTTAGGCTCACTGGAAAAACGTGCCTCTACTTACATTTTTGTAAAACTCAATATCGTACCTATACATACAGTTCACAGTTTCCAATTTATGATTGCAGGGACAGATTAACGAATAAACAATTTTCATGTGGTTCCTTGCACAATACTGTGTTATAGCCTCAAAACACTTTTATCATAGTGCATGATTTGTAAACGAATAAATTTTGATGTTTGCATCACATAACCAGCTCAATATGTATAGATTTTCACTATAAAATATATAAAAGACTTTTAACAACAAGCTAAAATTACATGGTTTCTTCAGTACATGAATTTTTATCTCACATTTGCTTTTGTTAACACTATTGGCATTCAAGTTTATCTGTTTTTGGATAAAATTGAACGCACTTTTAGCGCCACTCACTAGAAATTTCAACTTAAAGTGCTGCGAAAGCCCACTGATGTGATTGGCTGCTGTGAGGCTTTAGTGTAAATGCCCACTGTTGTGATTGGCTGCTGTGAGACATCAGTGTAATCGCCCACTGCTGTGATTGGCTGCTGTGTGACTTCAGTGTAAACGCCCACTGCTGTGATTGGCTGCTGTGAGACTATAGTGTAAACACCCACTGATGTGATTGGCTGCTGTGAGGCTTTAGTGTAAATGCCCACTGTTGTGATTGGCTGCTGTGAGACATCAGTGTAATCGCCCACTGCTGTGATTGGCTGCTGTGTGACTTCAGTGTAAACGCCCACTGCTGTGATTGGCTGCTGTGAGACTATAGTGTAAACGCCCACTGCTGTAATTGGCTGCTGTGAGACCTCAGTGTAAATGCCCACTGCTGTGATTGGCTATAATCTTTGCATATGAAATAGCCAGTATTACATGTGGAACTCACTTGAAAACTTTTAGCACTTTTTTACTATTACAGCTTTCAAGGTTAACTAATCGTGAAAACTGTTGATTATAGCATTATATTTAGATCTACAGCAATTATATTTAGATCTATAGCATTATATATTTTGATGGTGGCATGAAAGGTTGCAGTGATGAGCATTGTAGCTGATCACAGACATGTTGAGTGCATGAATGCTGTGATCTTGTGATTTCTGCACACTAACGAATGCTTACATCATAACTAACAGTGCAAACACAATGTAAATAAGAGATTTGTTTATTACGGGAGTTTTGGTGCGAGTCCAGAACTGTCACTGATAAACTCGCGCTGTTTGATTGACAGCTCCAGCGATTGTAAAGGGAGCGTTCTTTGATCGCTTTCTATATATAATTTCATCACAGTTTAAATAACAGATTATTTACGTCCTGCTAAGAAACAATGTGAAGTTGAGCGTTTAGTCACTGGTTTGATTTACTGACACATAGACAAAGAACATCTGACTGTACATGAATCATTACATATCAGAAATCACTGATCGCAGATCAGGCATTAGAATTAACATGGTTACTTACATGCTGTGGCATTACTGTCGAGTCCATGTCGTAAAAGTCTGTTTGCAAAGCCTGCACTGAAATTTCAACTAATTTACCAAAGAATCC
The DNA here is from genome assembly GCA_018749465.1 of Paracanthobrama guichenoti. Taxonomy (NCBI): domain Eukaryota; kingdom Metazoa; phylum Chordata; class Actinopteri; order Cypriniformes; family Gobionidae; genus Paracanthobrama; species Paracanthobrama guichenoti. The sequence continues at coordinate 30,173,344 of CM031963.1, forward strand.
ACAGTGAAATTCAGCAAATACAAATAAATAATGCTCAACTGAAACATTCACATTGTTGAAAATAAATACGTTTATTGAAAATAAATCTTTTGGAAGGTAATGTTATTTTTAGTCCAGTGATCCTGTATCGCTCTTCTCTCCTCGTCATCTCACTAACACGCCAGTGGGCGGGGCCAAAATTGCGATAATGAAGTAGGCATTGATCTTCTTCTGCAGGGGCGGTCTTTCACCATTTAGAGTCACCAGAGTAATTTTTGGTCGTGAGTTGGTTACAATGGACTAGCAAGGATGTTTTCAGTTCTGAAATTTACAAGATATTCTTATAGTATGATGTCAGAAGCTGAAGGAAAATTTTATTTCTCAGTTCATGACCCTTTTGATATTATTTTGCAGAAATGTCACCACAGGCACGCATTTCCAATGAGCCTGGGTTGAAGATGACAGTTATTTTTTTCACCGGTTAGCTTTATGTTGGGTATTGCATTATGGGTAAATCATTAGGCCTTTTGGATTTCAGAACTGCTGTGCTGGAAAACGTTGCTCAGCTGATGAATTCAAGCTCTGCTATAGTCATTAGTGAATGAATGTGTAAAATGCACATATGATATACTTTAACGCACTTTGGAAAGGCACAGGTGTGATTTCATTGGTCCGCAGCTGCTTTTGGACTGGAATAAGGGCCTGTTACCAAATCTCTACAGATGTGAGGAAAATGTTAATTGGTGCCAGTGAAGAAAAATAACGTATAGCTGTAAGTGATCGTTACAGGGTATTCTGGACTGGAGTGTAAACGAAGGGAGGTGTAGGGAATAAAAATGTTCCACTATGTCAGTAGGTCTATGTAGAGCAGGCCACGCAGGGAGAGGGACTAACCATTTGTTAAATGGATTATAATCAGCGACTGCTGGTTTTTCTCTATTCAGTCAATCCCTGATTGATTCATTCAAGTCCTGCCCTACATTTTTCTTCTATACTGTTTTACTCAGACATTTTATATTGCAGAACTAAAATGAGTTGTCGTTTCATGTTGATGTTGAGTTTTTTCTATATTGTTGTCTAGATGGAGCTTCTGGATAAATTCCCTGTGGAAGGTGGACAGAAGGATCCCAAACGCAGAATCATTCCCTTTTTACCAGGTAAACACCATTCCAGAATGCCCAATTGCATACAGACAAGTCAAGTCATAGACAGAAATACACCAATCTCTATCTTATGTGCTGCTTCTTGGAATCCCTTTGCTGCCACTTCTTGCTTTCATATAGGAAATGCTGTTAACTTGTAATTTCCTTTTTCATCAGGCATAGGCTATATGTGGTTATCAGCAGTTACTGCTACAAAGTACAGACCACTTAGTAGAAACAGTGAATCTGCCAGTAGATACCACTGTGGTGCCACTAATCTTTATATGTTTATTCTGACAACATGATCTAAATATTTTCTTATGCAAATTCTTACAAAAAAAGTATACTCATTTCATTTCAAGTAAACTTCAGTAAAGTTCAAGTATATTTTGCAAAAATCTATGTTCTAGTAGTGCTCTTAAGTGTAATATTTCAATCCTTTTTGGGTCTAAATAGGCCTTTTTGGGTTGTGACAGTAGTAGTCTTTGAGTACACAACTAGTTCACAAGTTTTTCTTTTCCATTGCAACTACAGTTGGTTTACTAGCTGTATCCTAGGTAGGTCACCTTTTTAGTTTATGAAAGTGTACTTTAAGTATCTAACAGTTTAATAGTTATTATACCGAATGTAAACTTTCTTTAACTGAACTTATCATACTTACAGTTTACTCACATTTTGGAAGAATTGTTAATAAAACCAGTCAAATATTTATCTGTTTCTGTGTTGGTTAATAACACTGTGTATAAAAAAGTTCTGGTTCACTTCCACCCATGTACTATTTGTCCTGGGTATACTTCATTTTCTCTCACTCAAACACTGTCCTTCAGAGTTTAGCTCCAACCCTGATCAAACACACCTGAACAAGCTAATCAATGTCTTCAGGATTGCTAGAAACAAAGCCACTTGAAGGCAAGCCTGCAACCTTAGCCGGAAAAGGTTATGCTAACGCTTTGGTTCACAGAGAAGAGAACAAGAGGCCTTTTTTTCTTCTTCTTTTGAATGGATGTCAATGGAGGAGAGGCTTCACTATGCTGAATAAACCATTTTTGTGAGGAAATAGCTTATCATTTAATGAATCAACAACCCATCGGCTAATCTTCAACATGTTTGCTCTTAAACATCAGTTTTGGATTTATCTATTTGTAGAGTTTACACCGAAAAAAAATGCTGTTTTATAAGAGAAGTCACAGACAGGTATGATTCAGTTTACGGCACTTCTCATTCATTTCTATGGTATCCACAAGCAGTGATTGTCTGTCGCACAGTGACATTCAATGACGTCAAGTCTGTAATGTGATTGGTTACCGAGGCACACATGATCAAACCCAGCAAGCAATTTTAGGTTTAAAAGACGTCTAATAGTCGATCCAAGGACAGCCCTGACGTATAGGCTAAAACAAGGCAAAATTTGGGCAGTCAGTGAAAATTTAATAGATGTCGAACCATATCCCAAGAATAGACTAGTCATCTAGAACATGAACATGTCAAAGAAATTAAATCAAACACCTTGTAATCACTGTTGACTTTGCTTACATGATGGAATATCATACATCTCGCAAGTTATTTTGGAAAAACGATATGTGACCAAATTCAAGGTTATTTCGGCTAGAAGTGTGTTACTCATTGCCTGGTCTATAGCTAAAGGGATAGTTCACCAAAAAATGAAAATTAACCCATGATTTACTCACCCTCAAGTCATCCTAGGTGTAAATGACTTTAAAGGCCTTCTGAAGCGAAGCGATGCATTTGTGTAAGAAAAATATTCATATTTAAAACTTTATAGACTAAAATAACTAGCTTCCGGCAGTCAGGGGAGCACTTTTATGATGGATAGATGCACTTTTATGGACTTCAAAAACAGAGCAACAATCACTGCCATTATAAAGCTTGGAAGAGCCAGGACTTTTGTAAGATATACACCTAGGATGGCTTGAGGGTGAATAAATCATGGGCTAATTTTCATTTTTGGGTGAACTAACCCTTTGACTGAGATGGTGAAATAACGGCTATTGCTTGCTGGGAAGTTAGCCGTTACACATTCTCCAATGGTAGAACCAAGGACCATCGTATCTCCCAATAATAAGACCATCTCTGCTAGAGGTGAGTTTGATCAGGGTTGGAGCTAAACTCTGCAGGACAGTGTTTGCTCATTCTTGCCAATTATATCAATTATAAAATGTAAGTATATACTGTATCTAATAAGTACATAGTTATAGTACTTAGATGAAAACAATGTGGGCAAATTAAAATAATAGAAGCTTTGTCTTGTTTTATCTAAACACAAAAAAGTAAAAGAGATGGAAAAAGTAAATACACTAAATTTCGTCATGCTAACGTGTGTGTTACAACTAGCCCCGCTAACCCCCACAGTACTAGCTCAACACCATTTACAGCAAGCTCAGAAATCTGAATGTTACAGTTAATTAGTTTATAATGAACATCTGGCTGTAATTAAACAGCCGGGGAGGTTTGTTTGCTTGTGGATCAGACAGTCTACAAGCACCTGAATGCTGTCTTACATACCAGCACTTTACAACCGTTTAACAAGTGACTGAGCTTACTGACACAGCACTTTGTCAACAATCTACACAGAAACTCCTGTAATTAGCTGTGCATCATGTACACACACTCAACATCCATTAGTGAGCTTTGTAGACAGACTCATGTCAAAGATGTGATTGCAGTGCACCATTTGTCAATTAGAAACATATACTGACAGCAGGATGTAGAAGGATGAGTCTTTATTCTGCACTTGCCTGTCCCATGATGTTTTTTTTTTAAAGAATGCTAATGCATACAAGCTAAGATCTATGGCTCTCGTAAAGAGACCCTCCCCTTGAAATATGATCACAAGTGGTCATAGGAGACACATGTGGATACCAGATCAGTGTTGCCATGATCATTTGGATCATTGAATCATTTGAGGTGGCTGTTAATACCAGGTGTAACAGGGTTTGTTGTAAATTTACCCATCTGAGGCCATTGTGTGAGGGTGTGGACCCTCTCCAGCTCCTCTCAGCACATGAGGTTTGGGGTAGTAACCTAACACATTTACACATCGCACACCACATCACACACCAAGGTGTTTTCAGCCTCATTCTTCTGAATGTGCCATTGCTAAAAGATCTATGACCCAGGGCCTTGTGTGGGATAGCATAGTTGTTTTCCCACATGTTTCACTTTATATTTTTTTTACTACATTCAGCAAAAATGGACCACAGTATATGGTTTTAGTTCAGCAGGATATGAGTCATAAAACTTAAGAGTCTCATTTGTGTTCATTTCTTGGTATTGTTTTATGGGCCACAATCTTTGTTTGGGCAAGTTTCATGCTTGTGGTCTTCCAACATCTGATAAAATGGCCTTAAACCATGAAGGGACATTCCCAAAAGTTTCCCCAAACTGCCTTTCAAGCAACTGTAAAGAGTGCTGATGAATTTGAGAATGAAGATGCTGGTGTGTTTATAAGGATCTTCTTCATTTCCTAACAGGAAAGATACTCTTCAGGAGAAGCCACATCAGAGACGTGGCCATGAAACGCCTGAAACCCATCAATGAGTACTGTAGGGTAAGTACAGTGCACACCATCTCACCTGTGATGAGCATTATTTTTACACAATGAAATGAACACTATCAAATATTTACCTTTATAATATTTCAATGCACAGTCCAGTCCATTCTGCAGAAGTCACCCTAAATAAACATTCGGTCATCCTTTACTCACCGTCATGCCATCGCAAACCAGTATGACCATTTTTCTTCCGTGGAACACAAAAGGTGAAATTTAGCAGAATGTCCAAGCTGCCCCTTTTCTATAAAATGACACTAGGGTGTAACGGTACACAGAAGTCACGCTTCGGTACGAGTTCGCTCAGGAAAAAAACAAATCCCCAATGCTAGGTTTCTTTTCATTTATTTTGAACAGATAGTAGCGGCATTTAGTCCCCTAGGTGGTACAGTACAGCCTCCTTTAGTGTATTAAGCCCTATTCGGACAGGATTAGTTTAACATGGAGAGGAGGGGAGAGTAATTATTACCAGAGGTTCTCAGTGATTTTAGTGCCGTCCAAATGTGCCATCTCAATAATCATTACGGACAGTGTCAGGAAAGATTATGGCGACTTTACCTTTTGGAAAAAGGTCTGGAAAAATTACCTCAGGTAATACTAATCCTGTGCGAATAGACCCGCTGTAAATATGTACATAAATATTCCGTCATTTCCTGTTTAAAAATAGTTTTCCACAGCTTTTCAAGTATGGAAGCACTTGAAAAAGCATTCAGTTGTGTTCTAGGTGGTTGGACAAGTCTGTGGCAAATCTCAAGTGTTTTCTGCTTACCGTTCTACAGTGGCCCAGTAGTGCACAACACAACGAAATTTAAAAAGCAAACATAAATTCACAACACAACGAAATCAAGCCACAATGAAATCAAGCTAGAACACAATGAAATCAAGCCACAACAAAATCAAGCCACAACACAACGGAATCAAGCCACAACACAACGAAATCAAGCCACAGCACAACGGAATCAAGCCACAACACAACGAAATCAAGCCACGACACAAAAGGAAACAAGCCACGACACAACAAAATCAAGCCACAACACAACGAAATCAAACCACGACACAACGGAATCAAGCCACGACACAACAGAATCAAGCCACTACACAACAAAATCAAGCCACGACACAACGAAATTTAAAAAGCAAACATAAATTCATTATACCAAAAAAAAGGAAACAAGCCACAACACAACGAAATTTAAAAAGCAAACATAAATTCATAACACCAAAAAAAAGGAATCATGCCACAACACAACAAAATTTAAAAAGCAAATATAAATTCATAACACAAAAAAAAGGAAACAAGCCACAACACAACAAAATCAAGCCACAACACAACGAAAAAAGCCACAACACAAAGAAATCAAGCCACAACACAACGAAATCAAGCCACAACAAAAAGAAATCAAGCCACAGCACAACGAAAAAGCCACAACACAACAAAATCAAGCCACAACACAACGAAATCAAGCCACAACAAAATCAAGCCATAACACAACGAAATCAAGCCACAACACAACGAAATCAAGCCACAACAAAATCAAGCCACAACACAAAGAAATCAAGCCACAACACAACACAACAAAAAAGCCACAACATGACGAAATCAAGCCACAACACAACGAAATCAAGCCACAACAAAATCAAGCCACAACACAACAAAAAAGCCACAACATGACGAAATCAAGCCACAACACAATGAAATCAAGCCACAACAAAAAGAAATCAAGCCACAGCACAACAAAAAAGCCACAACATAACGAAATCAAGCCACAACACAACGAAATCAAGCCACAACAAAAAGAAATCAAGCCACAGCACCACGAAAAAGCCACAACACAACGAAATCAAGCCACAACACAACGAAATCAAGCCACAACACAACGAAATCAAGCCACAACAAAACAAAATCAAGCCACAACACAAAGAAATCAAGCCACAACACAACAAAAAAGCCACAACATGACGAAATCAAGCCACAACACAACGAAATCAAGCCACAACAAAATCAAGCCACAACACAAAGAAATCAAGCCACAACACAACAAAAAAGCCACAACATGACGAAATTAAGCCACAACACAACGAAATCAAGCCACAACAAAATCAAGCCACAACACAAGCCACAACACAAGCCACAACACAAGCCACAACACAACGAAATCAAGCCACAACAAAAAGAAATCAAGCCACAGCACAACGAAAAAGCCACAACACAACGAAATCAAGCCACAACACAGCGAAATCAAGCCACAACACAATGAAATCAAGCCACAACAAAATCAAGCCACAACACAACAAAAAAGCCACAACATGACGAAATCAAGCCACAACAAAATCAAGCCACAACACAAGCCACAACACAACGAAATCAAGCCACAACAAAATCAAGCCACAACACAAAGAAATCAAGCCACAACACAACAAAAAAGCCACAACATGATGAAATCAAGCCACAACACAACAAAATAAAGCCACAACACAACGAAAAAGCCACAATACAAAGAAATCAAGCCACAACACAACGAAATCAAGCCACAACACAACGAAATCAAGCCACAACAAAATCAAGCCACAACACCACAAAATCAAGCCACAACAAAATCAAGCCACAATACAAAGAAATCAAGCCACAACACAACAAAATAAAGCCACAACACAACGAAAAAGCCACAATACAAAGAAATCAAGCCACAACACAACGAAATCAAGCCACAACACAACGAAATCAAGCCACAACAAAATCAAGCCACAACACCACAAAATCAAGCCACAACAAAATCAAGCCACAATACAAAGAAATCAAGCCACAACACAGCGAAAAAGCCACAACTCAACGAAATCAAGTCACAACACAACAATATCAAGCCACAACACAACGAAAAAAAGCCACAACACAACAAAATAAAGCCACAACACAACGAAAAAGCCACAATACAAAGAAATCAAGCCACAACAAAATCAAGCCACAACAAAATCAAGCCACAACACAACGGAAAATCCACAACACAACGATAAAGCCACAACACACACAACGGAAATGCTCCCGACCACTAGGGTGCACTTGGAGCACCACCAAGTGGATGAAACTTATAATTTGTATTAATTACAATTAATTTTAACATTTAAAAAAGACGTTCAAATTCCAAAGTTGTGTTGTGCACTACTGAGTCAGAAAACAACGTTGGAATTTGAACATGTCTTTTTTTAAATGTTAAAAGTAATTTTAATTCATACAAATTATAAGTTTCAACCATATGGTGGAATTGGCAGACGTTCCCTTAGGCATCAAGCGCCGTGGTAGCAGGTCAGCTTAGCAACTTAATACGCACACAACTACAGGGAGGTGACGGCTGTGTGTAAATCGAGTTTCCCCTCCCACTTCTGCTAGTTTTACTGAGATGTATATTTTTTTGTAGGGCTGATAAAAAACAAAAGGTATTTAGTCACAATCAGCTACAAAACTGAAAAGCGCCTCTTGTGTTATAAAACACAAGATGGCGCCGCCGTGTTCGGTCGCCGTTCAGGTCGCTCCGCGAAGACTGTGCTTTTATTTACTATTTTACTTTCCCGGACCTGTTTACATTTCACTGCCGGTTGTATATTCTGTATATAACTGTGTATGTGATAAATAAAACTCTTGAATCTTGAATAAAAGTACAAAATAAATAGAATAATGTAAAATACAACTTGTTAGAGATTAGTTTTCTTTGCCCGTGAGAGTTCATTAACATGCGGTGACAATGGCGGATGCACAAAGTTTAATATTACACTTTTTCAAGAAAAGTGCCGTCTACATCTTAGCTCACCTGAGGCTTCCCATTTCCAGGACACATGTTTCATCCCTGGACTTTAGTTTGACTCCCACGGCACAAATCGGCACAATGGCAAATGATTTTGTCTCTTTATAACAGCAGAAACAACTTAAAATACTCATTTAAAATTAAAACCATAATTTATGGTCATATAGATGAGAGTAAGACATCATTCCAAACTGTAAAGGGTCTGTTTTTATCTGTGTACACTCACAATAAAAACAAAACATTGTGCTTTTGTAAAGTAAAGAAAACATGCAGGATGCCACTTTCTGCTCTGCCAGATTCCTTTCCGTGAAGTTTGTGGAGCGTCACAAAAATGAATGGCAACTCTTGTGTGAAGCTCTTATGTGCATCTGAACTCCTGTTTTGGGTTGGTGCGTAGATAGTCTCTTCTTCTTCTACTCTTTGTCCTGTTGTGGCAGTTAGCAAACAGTGTTGCATTACCACTCACGCCCCCTTCTGGATTGGAGTGTGGCTCGCCTGTGACTTACTGTATTCGTTGTCTGACTGTATGCACCGAACCGTGATGGTTTGGGATGAATACATGTACCGTTACACCCCTAGTAGACAGTGACCAGTGGCCAAAGGACACAAAAGCACCATAATATTAGTTCAATAGTCTGTTGTAGCTCTCATATCTCGTTCGGTGCAATATATTCAAATATGGCACATCAAGAGGTGTCGCATCAGATTTGTGACACCAAATGGCATAAGTTCTCACATTTAATACCTAAACTTTGAATACGTGGAGATTATATCTGAGATGATCTGAATGATCTGATCTGAAATGTCCAGGATCATTTAATGAACAGAAAGTTAAGAACACCAATTATTTGAAAACATTTTGTAACATTATAATAAATCTCTTTACTGTTGTTTCTGATAAATGCAGTGCATTAGCTGAATAAAAGATAGTGTACGTCTTGCCATCCAACATCATCTGTTATTTGACTATATTAACTAAATTATATTAACTAAATCGCATTAACATCACGTCATTACATTTAAGAAATTAAATTAAATGTTAATATTTTTACATCATCCATGTTATTTGACTACCAACCAAAGCACAACCAAAAACATGTTCTTCTGAAAAATGCAGTTTTGTTTTTTAACTGCTAGAGGGCTAAAAGTTACATAGTGTACCTACCTTTAATTATAATATCAACAATACCACCACACATTGTACCAAAATGCATGCAAAGGTTGTTCAGAACTTTATTCCAGAATGTGATTTTAATAGATGAAAATGTAAAAATTGTAAGATTTCAAGTCAAAAAGGACCCCTCAGAGTACATTACATTAATGCTTCCATTAAAATGTTTTTTATTTGTCCTTTTAGCTGTAGGAGGGCAATGAGAGAAAAGTCGGTCTGAACAGACGCATTCATTCAAATTAAAACGTGTATCGTTCTGAATATCTGTCTAGGTGTAAACTGACCTTTAGGCAGCGTAAATTCCATTTCAGAAAGCTTTGCTTCAGTTCAGATATTTGTAACAAACTGGCCTTTATAAGACATTTAAAGAGATTTTTCAATGAGGTAAGCAGGATCCAGAAGTTCAGTTTTTATATGGTGGTCTTCGGTGTGACTTGAATTGCCTTGACATGAAAGACTGCTCCGTCTTAAGTAACTGTTGGGCTTTTGGTAGAAGGGTTAAGCAGGGGGAAAAAAAGCTTGGAATCCACATTTGGCAGCGTAATGTCTGCTTTAGGGCAGGGGTTTGGAGCTGCGCTGAGTTAGCCTTCGTCAGCACATCATGGCTTTTTGTTGACTTTTTAAAGGGCTGTTTCCAACGGAAACTGCATTTTAAAATGTTGCTTTAAGTTTTTTTTTTTTTTTTTTTTTTTTTTTTTAAGGTGCCTGTGTGAGCGGTCATGATCTGTGACTTGTTGAAGGAGGATTTCACCTCTTGACTGATTTTCACCTCTTTTCCTCTTGTTTGACTGTAACTATGCCATCATCAGCTGATGAATCAGTGCTCTTGTGGTTGGCTATAAGAAATGATGCCTAAACTGGAGGTGCATAAAAGAAGAGGAAACATATAGTTAGATCACTGCAGTCTTATTTGAACCCCAAATAACTGATTCCATTGGTTGAAAGAACTTGTTTTGGTGTCCTGTATCTTCGGCAGTATTGCGTTCAACGTTTTTGTAGTTTTCCTAAACATGAAAATATGTAGATGCATGTCTGCTAAATTTAAACCGAAGGAGCAAATGGGCATATTTCTGCTTATCCGCTCCATACTCAGTAGATACTGTATGTTTTATATAGTATGCATATGTGTAGTATGATTGAAAGCCTGATGTATTATATCCACCATGTTGTCATTGTCTTGTTACTTAACTGCCTTTCACAACTTCTGTGCATCAAATGCGCACTTCAAAATCTTGCAGGAAGCAGTGGGTCATCTGGGTACTTGTTTTATGAATACTATGATATACTACTCTTTTCGCATGCTTTTTTTATATATATATATTTGTGAAGTAGGCATATTTATATGCAGAGTTTATTCTTTAAGTTAGCACGCTAACCGATTATTATGCTAAGTAAAATGCTGTATAGTAAAATGGATGTGTTCTTTTCAAAAGTGAAAAGAAATCCCACTATAACAGGAAGATACAATAGCCGTGTTTCCACTGTCATGAGCCAGGGCTTTCTACAGGCCAGGCTGGGCTAATAGCCTCAGACCTGTAGCAACGAGCCCAAAACCATGCTGCATTTCCGCCGTGGGGCCAGAAGCTCCACAACACTTAACTAAAACCCGTCCATAACACGCCTCTCTGGAGCTATGTCACTCAAGTTTACCACAGTTTTACAATAATAAGTGATACATTGATCAGAATGAATTAATGTGTGTCAAGACTGCACATTAGTCTCACAGAAATATATATGATTTGTCTGGTTTCTTCAAGCGGCCGTATTTGCCATGTTTACTATGGTAATGGTTAGTCCTTTGCATCACTATTTATGCCTTATACAGTGTTCAGAATCCACATCGGCTTACAAACAGAAGTTGTTTCAAACACTCGCTGCTGTCTGAAAGTGAGTTTTGAGCTAAAATGGTTTTAAAATGATTTTAATGCTGATGATCTGGTATATGAAATTATCCGCGGCGCTGCTGACTCCAAACTCCGGTAAACTCTGCCTTTGTTCGTAACCACTCCTCAAGCCCGAGCTGGCCTGCTTTGGACCAAGGAATTTGGCGGGGTCAAAAAACCCTGGCCGTTGGCCCAGAGGAAGCCCCGACGAGGCCCGATCAAGGCCCGATCAAGCCCCGGTAGTGACAGTGGAAACGCAGCTAATGCAATATTAAATGTATCACTCTGTCAGGTTTATGTTCAGCTTGTTTGTGTTTTAGGGTACGGTTACACGAGAACAATGTACTAAAAATGGAAATGTTTTTCCTTCGCATTTTTTGCGTATAGACGACATCATCGTCAAAACGATCCTCGTTCACACCAATCCACGAAAACAACTAAAACACTGTAAGCTGCTGCCAGGCCAGTAGATGGCGATGTGACTTTGTAAAGAAACACACGTGCCTATAGAATGAACACGTAATACGCATGCACATGACGTCACCATTTTCACTAATTTGCATTTTTGAGATGATAACGGTATCATTAACATGCACTTTGAAACCAGTTTTCAAAAGTTAGCATTTTCAGACCCCCAAAACGCTGTTGTTGTGTAAATGAAAGGCCAAAACGCATAAAAAGATTTCAGTTTTAGTTGAAAACAGTGGCTGCATCTGAAAACTTAGGCAAGCTGACTTGCCTCGCTGCCCTATCAGGCAATGGCTTTGCAGGCAATGTTTTCACAGGAAGGTACTTCATGAAATTGATTTTCGACAGACTGAGGTAATGGATTAATGATCTACTACAGCAAAAACAAAGCGAGCTTTGGTGAAAACTAAGCAAATATTTAATTACTACAATAGTAATTTCTGACTTGAAATGACATCAAAAGTGGGAAACATTGGTCAAAAACGTACATTTACACACAAACTGACCATCAACCGCAACATTCAGATGCCATCTTTATTTTTTAGCTCAATTGTCAAAGAATGGAAAGCACAGGATTGTGGGATATTAAAGGCAGTGAAGGATACATATATGCTGCCTTCAAAAATCCATCAGTTGAAGGTACCTCAGGAGACAGGAATTGAAGTTAACTTTGGATTCGGACGTACCTTGATGACTTCCTACCTTGGAATGTGTCCTCCAAAGGCAGCATTTGTTTCACTTTTTGGACACAGCCAGTGTCACGTAAACGGCCCATTATTTGGTTTGCCCTGTCTGCCTGCTCGTCTGTATTCACTAGTTTCCTTGGTTACTGATTGTGTTATGCACCTGTTTCAGTTTCTGTTGATTTAGCCTCCTTTGTGTATTTTCAGTTCTTTATTCAGTGTTAATTGTCTGTTTTTACATGGTTGTGTTCCTAGCTTATTTCTTTGATCTCCGGCGTGTTTCCTTGTTGGATTTTGGATAAATTAAAGCCTGTTATTGATATTCCTTCATCGTGCACGTATTACTGCAACCACCGTTTCTGATGCACTGACACAAAAACCTCATAAATATATAACAAGAGCATTATGATGAAGAATAGATTCACATATGAATTGTGATACTATCATCTACCGATTCCCATCCGTGAACACAGCCGAACACAGCATATGAATTCAGTTCTTTCACAGCTTATTGCGCACGTCGAAACATACGTCGAAACTGACCGACAAATTGGGGATCCTACCAACACGTTGGGGCAAAAGTCAGGGCTCCAACCCGGGAAGGTCCGTCACAGATGTTTTCCTGCAAGACCCACTCAGAGTGACTATTGGATAACGCTGGGAAAGTGTGCCCATCTCGGAAGATGAGGTGACCGAATACACAAAGGGACTAGCCTATCAGGGTAGTACTACCTATGGCGGTCTCTGGGGTGGATCCAACCTGATCCCAGGGGGGAAAGTACACACCAGAGACGACAGAGCGGGCTCTGTCAAGGGAAAGACACGGGGCTAGCCGAGTAGGGTAGCTGGTACCGTGGAGAATACACATATTGGGTTGCGGTTAGGGAACAGCTACATATGGACACCCAGCCTACACACATTCCACAAGTATACGGGTGTAGGCCTGGCGTCAGACGGCCGCCACGTCTGACACCGAAGGGGTGACGGAGGAGCTCGACAGGGTTCGCCATTGCTGGGGAACACAACTGGAGAAGAATAGATGCACATATCTGGCCCATGGGGCGGGAGGGGCGTTGCAAGCCTACACAAGAACGGGTACTTCGTGCTTACCGGCCACTAGGGGCGAGTACGCGGGAAGAAACCGGCTCTACACGGAGGCTATAAAATCTTGCGAACGTGTTAGGTGTCACCCAGCCCGTAGCTCTACAAATGTCTGCCAGCGAGGCGCCTTTGGCCAGCGCCAAGGATGAAGCGACACTCCTAGTGGAGTGCGCTTGCACCCCGAACGGGCAAGGCACGTCTTGTGACTGGTACGCTAAGACGATAGCATCCACTATCCAGTGGGCTAACCTCTGCTTGGAGAGCGCCTTTCCCTTCTGCTGGCCTCTGTAACAGACGAAGAGCTGCTCTGAGGTCCTGAAGCTTTGACTCCGGTCAATATAAGTGTGCAGGGCGCGGACGGGACACAACAAAGCTAGGGCTGGTTCTGCCTCCTCTGAGGGCAGAGCTTGCAGGTTCACCACCTGGTCCCAGAAGGGAGTGGTGGGAACCTTGGGCACATATCCGGGCCGGGGTCTCAGGACAACGTGAGAGTTACCCGGGCTGAATTCTAGGCACAATTCGTTGACCAAAAGTGCATGCAGGTCCCCTACCCTCTTGATGGAGGCCAATGCAGTCAGGAGTGCTGTCTTAATGGACAGGACTTTCAACTCCACTCTCTGCAATGGCTCGAAGGGAGGAGTCTGAAGTGCCTTGAGCATGAGAGTTAAGTCCCAAGAGGGTATGGAGTTCAGGCAAGGAGGATTTAGCCTCCTCGCACCTCTAAGGAACCTGACGATTAGGTTGTGCCTTCCAACGGACTTACCCTCAACTGCGCCGTGATGTGCCGCTATAGCTGCGACATACACTTTAAGGGTGGAGGGAGACAGCTTTCACTCCAACCCCTCTTGCAGGAAGATTCAAGAGTTTTATTTGTCACATACACAGTTATATATATAGAATATACAACCGGCAGTGAAATGTAAACAGGTCCGCTCCATGGACAGTGCAAATTCACAGTAAAAAAAATAAATAAATAAAAAAAAATATATATATATGTATATGTGTATATATATATGTAGAATTATAAATAAATCAAGTCAAGTAGAAAAAAATAAAAAATAAAAATAAAGAAGTGGAATAAAATAAGTGAAATAAACTGTAGTGAGTAAACTGTAGACTTATAAATATGTAGTTAACAGAAATGTACAGAGAAGTATAATGTGCAAAGAGGTTTATAACAGGTTGTTACACAGTAACAACGAGAACAGAAAGTGCAGTGCAATGTCAGTATATCGATGGTCACGTGATGTTAAGTGACTGAGTTCAGGAGTCTGATGGCCTGGGGGAAGAAGCTCCTCCTGAGTCTCTCAGTTTTGGCCATCAGGCTTCGGAAGCGCTTACCAGATGGCAGCAGCGTGAAATGAGGGTTTGCAGGGTGATTAGAGTCCTTGATGATTTTAGCAGCTCTACCTTTGCAGCGCTTGGTGTAGACGTCCTGCAGAGATGGAGTGCTGACCCTGAGATACGCTCGGATAAGCGCACGACTCTTTGCAGGGCTTTGCAGTCATGACTGGTGCTGTTCCCATACCACGCTGTGATGCACTGAGTTAATACACTTTCTATCGCCCCTAAATAGAAAGTTTTCAGGATAGCTGGTAAAACCCTGAATTTCCTCAGCTGGCGCAGGTGGTACAGTCTTTGCCTGGCTTTTTTCACCTGTGTCTGAATGTGAGCAGTCCAGGTCAGGTCCTCGGAGATGTTTACACCCAGGTACTTGAAGCTGCTCACTCTCTCTACTGGTGACCCACTGATCATGAGAGGGGAGTATGTCCGTTGCTGTCTCTTCCTGAAGTCCACAATCATTTCTTTGGTCTTGCCAACATTCAGAGAGAAGGAAAGCATGATACCAATCGAACACCTTCGGGGGTCTTCTTGGCAGGAAGAACACCACTCAACGAACAGGTTCCACTTCAGAGCATAGAGGCGCCTCGTAGAGGGGTCCCTGTGTTTGCACAACTGCTTCCGAGACTGGGCTAGGATAAGCCAGTCGTCGAGATAGTTGAGAATGCAAACACCGCGTTCTCTGAATGGAACAATGGCTGCCTCTGCGACTTTCATGAAGACGCGAGGCCACAGGGACAGCCCGAAGGGCAAGATTTTGTACTGATATGCCCTCTCCTCGAACGCAAGGCGTAGGAATGGTCTGTGTTGAGGCAGGAGAGAGACATGAAAGTACACGTCCTTCAGGTCGATCGCTGCAAACCAATCCTGGGGATGGATGCATTCGAAAATGTGTTTCTGCGTTAATATCCTGAACAGAAGCTTGTGCAGGGCCCGATTCAGGAAACGCAGATCCAGAATTGGCCGTAACCCACCCCCTTTCTTGGGTACAATGAAGTAGGGGCTGTAGAACCCCGGCTTCATATCGGCTGGAGAAACCGGCTCGATTCCGTCCTTCGCCAGAAGGACCCCAATCTCTGACCTCAAGACATGGGCGTCGCTGCTCCGCACTGAGGTGAAGAGGACGCCCCTTGAACTTGGGAGTATGGATGAGCCAGCGAGACGGCCTGGGGAGCTCTAGCCAGGCCCCCAGAGACCGGGTAAGCGGGACCAACGGCACCACAGACGTACCCGGGGTGGGGCAGTGAGGTGGAACACTCAGACCTGACCCGGATGGCCTGGAGGCGACCCGGAGTGTTCCAGGGTGGGGCGGAGTGAGGGGGAGAAGGCCCGGAGGTGTCCTCGAGCCGCCCACTGCCGCCCCCTGGCGATAAGAGGGGAGGACAAACGGGCATTGAGGAACCGAACTTTGTCGGGCTTGTGCATATCTGCCAGGTTTAGCCCCAAGTGACGTTCCTGGACCACTAGTGTGGACATCGCCTGACCCAGTGAGCGTGCAATGACTTTCGTCACCCAAAGAGCGAGGTCCATCACCACATGCCGTTTCTGCATAACCCCTGGGTCGGGGACTACCCTCATGCATGCAGGACAGAGGGTAGCGAGAGAGGGAAAAACACTTATACAGATTATGGCCCTTTTGGTGTTCCATACTTCCCTCTCTCCGATGCAGCAATTGACATCTGTCCTCTGCCAGAGCCCCAAATGAAACGCTAGGTCTCTTTTTTTTTTAAAGGACCAGCAATCCCATCTGTAAGCTACCAGCAGGCATGTGAGTCAGTGAGCATGGCTGTCAGAACGGCACACGGTGCGCTGAACGCTCAAGCCCTTATGTTTTTAGAAAGGCAAGACAAACAACGCGCCGACGTGGTCATGTTCTCATGAGAGAACATGAACCACCCACAAACACAGTCTCAGCATGCTTGTGATGCGATAGAGGAGTGGGGGCCCACGGAGATGTACCCGGCGGGGAAGCCCCACTGTAACCCTCAGGTCACCAAGGCTTAATAGCCGAAGTAGTCCTTTTCTGGTGCACCAGAAACCAACACAGAAACAAGTGTAGTGTATGTTGCAGCGGCCACTCGCTGACTCGCGCTTTCACACCAGCACCCAGGTAAGAGAGCAATCCTCCTCGAGACTCTTCACAGAATCAGCTGATACAACAAACTGTTCGGCTCCAAAGTTAAAAGCGAGGATGCGGTATTCCACTTCCGTATTTATACCCGCGCTGCGGGGTGGTGCGTGGACCGCATGCCAACGTTATTGGCTCGTTTCTATACACTCAAAGCAGATTGGTCTCTGAAGATGATCGCCAATTCGTCGGTCAGTTCCGACGTACGTTGAACGTGACCGACTGAAAGGGAGCATTTATTAATAATCTATTTAATAAATGTTTATTGTTTAATTATTATTCATTAAACTTAACTAATTAATAATGTTCATTTATTAAACATATTAATAATTATTAATTTCCAACATACTTTGGGTTCATTTTATGCAATAGTTGAGTTAAATAAAACTACCCAGCAGGTTGGGCAAACATTTAACCCTACCACTTGGTTAAAATAATCCATTCACTGGGTTAAAACAACACAATTGTCCATTTTCAACCCAACTTGGGTTGTTTTTAACCCAGCATTTTCTTGAGTGTACAATCAAATCTATGCATATATTGAATCGAAATTTGATTCAAAATCGAGAACCGGCTCAACAAACAGCTAACCCTCGAGGCCCAAAGATGATCAGGATTGAATCTTTCATGATACTGAAGTCATTTATTTTCACTGAGAGTTGGTAATTCAAGCTGACGTGAGTGGCGGGTCATTTGTGATATCATTAAGTGGAGACAGCTGAGCTCACGGCCTGATACAGCTGGAGACGGTGGGAAAGCGCACTATTAACAGCCAACAGCTCAGAGACTCTCCGGCGAATTAATAACTGTCGGTGTGAATGCCCCTTCAGCTGACCTACTCACTTTTTGTAAGCTGGAGCATGATCTATATTAATTGGGGTGAAAGGTCAGAAATGCTGTTAAGATATTTGTTTTGTCGGGTAAATGGAAATCCATGACACTCCAGAGGTTATTTTATTGGATAATCAGGTATATTTGCGGTTCAAGATCTTTTATTTTTTCATCAGACTGCTAAAAGTAAAACATCAACAAAAATGCTTTATTTTTATTTATTTAGTTAGTTTTGCTTGGAAAAAAACAAACAAAAAACACACAACCATGTAAAGCCTTAATATTTTATGTTATTATAATTTTTTTTTTTCAAATGGAAGTTTATTGAACCTTTAGAGAAAAAAAATATATTTTTAATGTGCTTATGTGGGTTTTTTTGAGTATCAACGTATTCAGCATCAGGCGTTTATGGCTCATACAGTCTGATTATAAAAAAATATGGAGAGTAAAGAGCTCATACTCAAAGATGAGAAACATATGGCCAAAAAGTAAGATGAAATATCTATTTTCAGTGAAATTTTTGATCATTTAGAGATTTGCATATCGACTATGATAAAGTAGGCTTTATTAAACTTCCAAGATACACCTGGACAACACTTGCGGTAATATTATTTAAATAGTTTTTAAGCAAATAACCTATTCCTTTATGAACAAGGCTCATGCCGTTATGTGGGCGTACACATGAACATTCTTCTCTTTCTCTGTCTCTCTTCCTCTCTCTCTTCCATTTACTACTCGCATAAAACAATCTAGGTAATGCACCCACAGTAAAGACCACCCGATAAAGTCCATTTACTATAATTGGCCTCCAAATACCCAGTGTCTTCGGGGAATGCTAATATGTGGGGAGGTCAGGTACTGGACCCTGGGGAGACATTAATCTGTGGACATCAGTGATATCCATGGAAACCGACATGAATAAGATCCACATCCATCCAATCGTCATGCAAAGCCAATGCTAAGAGGTAGCTCTTACATTAGCCTCGAACAGCCTGCAATGGTCTCTGCTCTTAATAAAACAAGCATGTTTTTGCCATTAAAACACCTTTTTCATTAGGAAAATTGAGCATTGGGCAAACTTGCAAATGTGCGCATTGCAAGAGTAGTTGGCGAGTCAGAACCAACTATGAAAAATTGCTGTGCAATGCTGAATTTAAAAGCCAGGTTTAGCAAAGGGCACCTTCAGCAGATGCGTCTGAGATTGAATTTTAAAATTCCCGTCAGGTCAGACATCATAATTCAGCACGGGGACAGAAGGGACCTCCTTCTGCAATGGCCATCTGAAGGACACTGAGCACTCAGCTTTATTAAATAAAAGCTCCTCTGCCAAAATATATAACAGCAAAAAGCATCTTGTGTCAGCCGCAAGGCACATTGAGTTGCATTTGATGTGGGACTAGATTTAAATCCTGCTGCAGTTTTTTTGGGTCATTGCGATTTCAGACTCGCAACTAACAGAGCACACACCTCTAAACAGCTTGTTGTGCAAAACACACCCCATCTGCCCTCATGTCATGCCCCTGTTATGAAAGCATGAAACTGAGGTTTAGAGGATGATGGCAGTGATTTTACATGTAAGAGGCGTTCTGAATCGCTGGAGCTCACCAAGGCACTGCGTAAAGATTAGGGCTGGGTATTGACACAAATTTCACAATTCGATTAAAATTTCGATTCGATTCAATATTGATTATTGTGGATTAGAGCCTGACTGAATTTTTAAGGCCGATACCGAAACAAATATTTGATTTAAAAATCTGATATTCCGATATATCGGCCGATATATATTTAAAAAAAAAAGAGAAACGTGTAAAAAAACAGATTTCCCTTTATGTTAGTTATTTGTAGTTATTCATGATCCTCAGCCTCTCTAAAATAATATAATGCAGTTTAAAAATAAACTTGTTTGTTTTATTGTCACAACAGAACAGAGGAACATAAAAATATATTTTAATTCTATCCATCAAGCTACAACAAACCATTTTCACTCATCATTTGCTGCCTGCCTTCTAAAATCTTTCGTTCACTCCTCGCGTGCCTAACTTACGATTTACAATGCAGGGACTGGAACTACAAATATACTAGTTATAAATACAGTAATCATTACTTTATTTAGGCAGAATAAGTTTGTTGTGATTTCCAAGCGCATTAATGTTAGCGGTCTTCCACTGATAGCCATGGCATTAGCTAGCTTTGTGGTTAGCTAAAGTCTATGATAAGCCATAATTTAGAAATCGGACAACGTCATACTGCAAAATATTGTAAAACATACGTTTTCAAAATAATGGGGCAGGGGAGAGATGATACGTCTCATGCTGTCAAACTGTCACGCTATTAAAGAAACACATCTTATTCAGTCACATTGTCCGAGTTAAACTGACAGTCAACTATACTGTAACAACCTAGCGTAATTACTAGCCAATTCCGTTTCACTCTTAGCTTACATGTAACAGCAAAACTTATTTAAGAGAACTGATGGGGATGTTCTTTTAATTGTTATTCAAGCAATGCAGTTGCCAACAGTTGCCAACTTACCATGCGCTTCACGGATGATCTCAGTTGTGAATGTTCGTGGCACGCAGCATGACTCTGGCTGGATCAGCTGGTGTTGCCAACCGGCACGTTGTAGAGTGCCCTCTGGTGGACAACCTATGAAACGTCAACACTCATAACATGGTTGAGCGGTGTTTCGTCTGTTTTATTATTTTTTTAAATATTAATTTATCTGCCATCATAAATGCCGATATTGTTGATATTAGGGGTGTAATGATGCACCAATGCCTCGGTTCAGTTCTGTTTGCTGTGGAGGCAGAGTTCATGGCTGGGCACCAGCAAAAATAACACTAGATTCACTTTTAACTTAATAATAAAAACAACAACAATAATTTAACTTTATCTTTATTAACTTTATACATTGGCTTCACGTTTTCTTTAGAGCAGTTAGCTTACTTGAGTAGTTGCTCATACGACAGGAAACATCTTCGGAGACATCATCCAGACATTGATAGCAGCAGCACACGTAAGAGACCTCTAAAAAATTTTGCATTGCTCAGGTCCTCCACCAGTTTGGCTTTCACTTTGTTGTAAAGTTGCGGCAACACATTCTGACTAAAATGCGGTCGGCTCGGTAGTTGGTATCTGGGCTCTAACACACCTTAGCAAATACGTGAATCAGTCATTCTCAACAACTGAAAATGGGCGCATATCCATTGCTTGAGCATGGTCTGAGTCGGCCTGTAGCTTAATTCTAAAGGCAGTGGGAAAAGTTTCCTGTGTTTGAGGTCTCTTACGTGTGCTGCTGATATCAATGTCAGGATGATGTCTCCGGAGAAGCGCTTGCATGTTAGAAGTGTTTCGCATGAGCAACTTTTGTGAAACACTTACGACAGACGACATGTGTTTTGTCTACGACCCGATTTACATTGTACTCCACTGGAAAACCAAAATGTGCCCACACAGTAAATGTGACCTGGGGTCTGCAATCTTAATATGATGCAGAGTTTCCATCCTCCAGTGTGTATGTAATCTGCCGAGTGTGATCGATCACCCGAGTCATGTGACATGCACTTGGAAGACAAAAAGTTATTAGACACTCACGAGACCCAAGATTCGGTTCAAGAGTACGAGATGAGACAAGATATTTACATAGTATTTTTAAGAAATCCTCAATGACGAAATACATGACTAGAAAAATAGTCAGTTCTACTTTCTGAATATGAATTATCATATGCAGTAAAAGACAACAATACTCAAGCACTGTAAAAGGTTTTGCCACAAACTCAACTGACCGGCTTCTCTCCTGTATGATTGTCTCCAGACCTTAGAACTGCACATGAGCTTCTTCAACTTTTTACCTCCTAACTGAACTCCTTTCCACAAACTGATCATAGATATTAAGTGCAGACAATAAGTGCAACCATAATCAAAGTACTGTCCCAATATTCAAAGCAAATAGAGACCAAATTTTTCTTCAAGCATGATACAGAGCTAAGAGATGGATACAGCTACACAGCCCAGCCTAAGATAGTTTTCATATTTATTCGCATGCTTCTGGGAGATGCTTTCCAACAGCGATAACTTATTGAGATCGCGTTTGAATGCGGGCTCAGGTTTACTTTTACTTTCACGATCGTGTGTACTGAATAGTGGTGGTGCTGAACGCACATTTTACAAGATAAGACATTTGTCTGACGCTTCTTTTGCGCAACAAATCCTCCACCACGGTCCTCTTCTCATCACGTGATCAGTGCTGCGCACTATGTACGGCTCGAACAGCTCGTGATTGAATTGAAGCGACTGTTATCCACCTGAATTAAATTGTTTTTATTTCTATAAAAACAAAACTACAGTGGAGGCGTAATGTAAGTGTAGTGGTGGCATATTCTATCCTAACTTCACCCTCACACCCCGTCATGACAATATGACATGAGACAGCTTTTCACCTCGATGAGAAATCTCGTCACATTTTAATCTTGCGAGATCTCGCGGCACGAGATTTCATCACACTCCTAGTGAATAATATTATTATAATAATATTTTGTAAAAATACAGCTCTTATTAGTTGTTAAAATTGTACTAATTACTATTTAATCAAATGTCAAGGAAGAAAAACATTATTTAGTGGCATAAGGTGAAGTGAGAGCTGGGCCAGGGGTGTTCGGTTCAACATGAGAGTATCGCGTTTTTTCGGTTCAGTTTGAATATCGTTACACCCCTAGTGGATATACACTCACCTAAAGGATTATTATCTAATCAACCAATCACATGGCAGTTGCTTCAATGTATTTAGGGGTGTGGTCCTGGTCAAGACAATCTCCTGAACTCCAAACTGAATGTCAGAATGGGAAAGAAAGGTGATTTAAGCAATTTTGAACGTGGCATGGTTGTTGGTGCCAGACGGGCCGGTCTGAGTATTTCACAATCTGCTCAGTTACTGGGATTTTCACGCACAACCATTTCTAGGGTTTACAAAGAATGGTGTGAAAAGGGAAAAACATCCAGTATGCGGCAGTCCTGTGGGCGAAAATGCCTTGTTGATGCTAGAGGTCAGAGGAGAATGGGCCGACTGATTCAAGCTGATAGAAGAGCAACTTTGACTGAAATAACCACTCGTTACAACCGAGGTCTGCAGCAAAGCATTTGTGAAGCCACAACACGCACAACCTTGAGGCGGATGGGCTACAACAGCAGAAGACCCCACCGGGTACCACTCATCTCCACTACAAATAGGAAAAAGAGGCTGCAATTTGCACAAGCTCACCAAAATTGGACAGTTGAAGACTGGAAAAATGTTGCCTGGTCTGATGAGTCTTTGATTTCTGTTGACATTCAGATGGTAGAGTCAGAATTTGGAGTAAACAGAATGAGAACATGGATCCATCATGCCTTGTTACCACTGTGCAGACTGGTGGTGGTGGTGTAATGTTGTGGGGGATGTTTTCTTGGCACACTTTAGGCCCCTTAGTGCCAATTGGGCATCGTTTAAATGCCACAGCCTACCTGAGCATTGTTTTTGACCATGTCCATCCCTTTATGACCACCATGTACCCATTCTCTGATGGCTACTTCCAGCAGAATAATGCACCATGTCACAAAGCTTGAATCATTTCAAATTGGTTTCTTGAACAATGACAATAGGACAATGAGAATGAGTTCACTGTACTAAAATGGCCCCCACAATCACCAGATCTCAACCCAATAGAGCATCTTTGGGATGTGGTGGAACGGGAGCTTCGTGCCCTGGATGTGCATCCCACAAATCTCCATCAACTGCAAGATGCTATCCTATCAATATGGGCCAACATTTCTAAAGAATGCTTTCAGCACCTTGTTGAATCAATGCCACGTAGAATTAAGGCAGTTCTGAAGGCGAAAGGGGGTCAAACACAGTATTAGTATGGCGTTCCTAATAATCCTCACCTAGAGTGTATATCAGATACAGTACATGGCAAATTTGCTGTAAACTATACATGGGTGTCAGTTGGTACTACATTAGTGTAATATTGAAGGTTAAAATGAACTGATTTAAATACAAACATAAATTACACTCAATGTTTTTTTATAATAATAAAGTTATAATACTAACTTTACAATTACATGTTTATATTTCAAAAACAAAATGGAGAAGAAATATGATTATTTAAATGGTGGCAGTCATAAAAACTTGATGGATTTATTCAAACATGCATTAATATTGAAGAACATTAAAAATAATACATTAAAAAATATATAAATACTATGTAATCTGGTGCATATGTTTATCAAAATGCTCATCTCTAGAGTTCAAATGTGACAAGCTGTTTTTATTGACATCTTTCTGCAGTTGAAACACTGATTGAGCGATGCCATGAGACATGACACGGATTTGGAAAGTTGTAATGTATATGTGACCCTGGAGCACAAAACTAGTCATGCGTCTCATGGGTATATCTGTGGCAATAGCCAACAATACATTGTATGGGTCAAAATTATCCACTTTTCTTTTATGTCAAAAATCATTAGGATATTAAGTAAAGATCATGTTCCTTGAAGATATTTTGTAAATTTCCTACTGTAAATATATAAAAAATTTATTATTAGTAGTAATATGCATTGCTAAGGACTTTCTTTAAAGGCAGTTTTCTCAATATTTAGAATTTTCTTTTTTGCATCCTCAGATTCCAGATGTTCACATGGTTTGTGGTCCAGGGTCACGTATTTTAACATGCCTTCAGATGTTCATTCATGTTTATTTCACGCTGTAACTGATATTAAAGTGGAGGAGATGACTGCTGCTTCTCTTGAACTGAGGCACTACAGTGATCTGTCACACCACATTAAACAGCGTCAAAACGGTATTTATTTTTTAAATTTTGCAATAAAAGGGACACAAATTGAAATCGGAGACTTTAAGTAACAAGGCATAAAGATTATTGCGATTGATTGGATGGGAGGGGCTCTACAAAGTTCAGTTTATTCATGAACTGAAAACAGGATAGACTAATCGATTCTTGGGATTTAAGAATTGGTATCGGTTCATAAAAATGAGAATCGATTAAAATCGAGAAATCAATATTTTTTTACCCAACATGTTTTAAGATACATGAAAACATGAAAACTTCTAGTCGCATTGGCACTGCAAACCGCTCTCGTTGTGAATGTGTCTCAGTATATGGGAAGCCGTGGGAACTGGGTTTTTTATTTGAGGCTTGACTTTTGCATGCTGTGTTAAAGAATACCATGTAAACGGTAAAAGAGATGATTGTAGAAGAAATTAGTTATTGTAAACAACCCTTGTTGGTTTGTTTCATTGCCTCATAAATGTTGACAGAAATTGACCAAAGGTAGTGTACGTGAATTGATGACCATCTTATCGACAACTCACGTTTCTGAATGTGTGTCACAATAACGGGTATTCATGAATATTGTCCTCTCAGGCTCTGATCCAGCTGCCAGTGTATATTTCCCAATGCGAGGAGGTGCGTGTGTTCTTCGAGACGCGTCCTGAAGACCTGAACCCACCTAAAGAGTAAGTTACACACACACATTCAAAATCAGTCAAAATGACCGTTAACTTAACGAGCCTTAATTCATATTGAGCAGTTTGCTTGTTAAATCAATAAATAAGTCACATAAATCACCTTTGCCTTTGGTTTACTTCACAGCTCGACAAAACCACCATATGCTGCTTGTTATTGCTAGTCAGGATCATTAGTATGTGCAGGAGATTGCGTTCTCATTGTAGAAAACACCCCTTCCTAAATATAAAGCAGATATACACCGATCAGGCATAACATTATGACATTATGAGAAGCGAATACGTCACGGCACCTGTTAGTGGGTGGGATATATTAGGCAGCAAGTGAACATTTTGTCCTCAAAGTTGATGTGTTAGAAGCAGGAAAAATGGGCAAGCGTAAGGATTTGAGCGAGTTTGACAAGGGCCAAATTGTGATGGCTAGACGACTGGGTCAGAGCATCTCCAAAACTGCAGCTCTTGTGGGGTGTTCCCGGTCTGCAGTGGTCAGGATCTATCAAAAGTGCTCCAAGGAAGGAACAGTGGAGAACCGGCCACAGGGTCATGGGCGGCCAAGACTCATTGATGCACGTGGGGAGCGAAGGCTGGCCCGTGTGGTCCGATCAAACAGATGAGCTACTGGAGCTCAAACTGCTCAAGAAGTTAATGCTGGTTCTGATAGAAAGGTGTCAGAATACACAGAGCATCTCAGTTTGTTGCGTATGGGGCGGCATAGCCGCAGACCAGTCAGGGTGCCCATGCTGACCCCTGTCCACCGCCGAAAGCACCAACAGTGGCACGTGAGCATCAGAACTGGACCACGGAGCAATGGAAGAAGGTGGCCTGGTCTGAGGAATCACGTTTTCTTTTACGTCATGTGGATGGCCGGGTGCGTGTTCGTGGCTTACCCAGGGAACACATGGCACCAGGATGCACTATGGGAAGAAGGCAAGCCAGTGGAGGTAGTGTGATGCTTTGGGCAATGTTCTGCTGGGAAACCTTGGGTCCTGCCATCCATGTGGATGTTACTTTGACACGTACCACCTACCTAAGCATTGTTGTGTACAGACCATGTACAGCCTTTCATGGAAATGGTATTCCCTGGTGGCTGTGGCTCTTCCAGCAGGATAATGCTCCTGCCACAAAGCACAAATGGTTCAGGAATCGTTTGAGGAGCACAACAACAAGTTTGAGGTGTTGACTTGGCCTCCAAATTCCCCAGATCTCAATCCAGTCGAGCATCTGTGGGATGAGCTGAACAAACAAGCCCGATCCATGGAGGCCCCACCTCACAACTTACAGGACTTAAAGGATCTACTGCTAACATATTGGTGCTAGATACCACAGCACACCTTCAGGGGTCTACTGGAGTCCATGTCTCGATGGGTCAGGGCTGTTTTGGCAGAAAAAAGGGGACCAACACAATATTAGGAAGGTGGTCATAATGTTATGCCGGATCACTTATAAACACTTAATATATATATATTTAAAAATATTAGCTTTTATTAAGATAACTGGGTATTCTACCCACAATTAGAGTGCAGCTAGATGTGTAATCCCAAGACAACCATTTTCAGTTGAATTTATATTTATTTATTTTATGTAAATATTTTTTCAAAGCAGCTTGAGAGAATATTTGTGTAAAAAAGCAAGCAAAAGGTGACAGTGGTGAGGAAAACTCAAAGAGAATCATGATTACTCATATGCTTTCTAGCCGGTTTGAAACATTAATGCCAAAATCGCTGTAATAAAAAAATAAATAGTTTGAGTTGCTAACTGCCCTAAAATATATCTCAAAACTTCAGCTGACCCCAATTTGATTTGATTGCTTAGATATTCTTTAGCTATTCTTTACCTTTAAGACAAACCTTACCTTTGAATAATAATTTTAAAAAAATCAACTAGTTGCCAAGGCAACATTTCTCATTTTCATTTAATTTAAGTTGAAGTACTGAAATAACTAAAACGATAGAGTATAGACAATAAAAACAGTCTAAACTGTCTAAATAACTAATGCAAATTAATCTAACTCAGAATATAACAGAATATCAGTGATACTAAAATAACAATGCCTGCATAATAATGGTATATTGTGTAATTGCATTAATAAAAGTTATTTAATATTACTGAGAATATGAATGCCTAACTTGAATGTCTTCACTTACAGGGAACCCAGTGGAAAAAAGAAATCAGGTAAGGAACGGATTCTTTTGACAAAGTGCCATGAGTAAGTTGGATTTTCCGAGTTGTAATTCACTTTGACTGTGGTTAGTCTGCCCTCTGGTGACCGTACACTTCATAAATCCCTCAAGTCAAATTTTCATGTGAGATACAATATCATCCACCCTTGACTGTGGATGCTTTCATTCCTTTGTTACTTGAACGTTTCCACCTTCCCCCTTATTCCTGCTCTCATTCATGTTCCCTCATCAGGCATTGTGGAGCGAGCGTCTTCTTTCCTAAAGAGAGGTAGTAACAGATACTTGCTTAGCCATGCTCTTTGTGTTTGACCCCTCGAAGTGCTGCCCTTCCGTAGAAGGGTGTTCCTTAGGTGGGCAAGGGTAACGCTTTGTGCTCACGTCCTGTGTGATGTGCATGGCAGTGTGGTGGTGGTGGTGGTGGTTTACTGGAGGACCATTTAGCAAATCCCTTGTTCATGATAGTTTTTCAACAAGTACTCGCAATAGTTCTAGTGTTCATTTATTGTAGTAGTCGACGGTTTTAGCAGTAATGCAGCTAATGCTTTTTTTTCACAAGGTAAAAGAGAGCAGCGCCGACACCAAACAGATACAAATACATTTAAAAACACATGTTTTGAGGTACAATATGAGGCTGACGTGTTCTTAACCTGCTTTGTGAGATGCAAAGTAGAGATTCTGATTTGCATTGCAGTATTCTCAAAATAAGGGGGGAAATATTGATAATTAATAACTGATATTTTATACTTTCGTGCTCTCTTTAACCTTGTGATTTGAAATGTTCATCAGGGCTCAAAGATTTATATATATTTTCAGAATTGTACATGCTTTTTTGTTGAATTCAGTAGAAATAACACTGTGAATATCTGTGAATGATTTCAAAATCATAAGAAGCAAGGGATATCATAGTAGTCTGGACGCTTTGTATGAAAGGAATATTTGGTTATCATTTACTCACCTTGTTGTTCCAAAGCTATGTGTATTGCTTTCTTCCATAAAGGAGAGATTTTGAAAGGTGGTCATGCATATCTTTTCTATATATCTGTGGCAATAGCCAACAATACATTGTATGGGTCAAAATGATCCATTTTTCTTTTATGCCAAAATTCATTAGGATATTAAGATCATGTTCCATGAAGATATTTAGTAAATTTTCTACTGTAAATATATCAAAAATGTATTTAGCGGGATACCTAATGCTAGTACTAATATGCATTGCTAAGGACTTAATCTGGACAACTTTAAAGGCCATTTTCTCAATATTTAGATTTTTGCACCCTCAGATTCAAGATACAAGTAGTTGTATCTTGGCCAAATATTGTCCTATCCTAACATTCCATACATCAATGGAAAGCTTATTTATTCAGCTTTCAGATGTATTGCGACGAATTATGACAGGTTTTGTGGTCCAGGGTCACATATGATAGCATTGTGTGAGGAACAGTTTGAAAGTGCATTCACATTTGGCAAATCACTGTTGAAAGGAACCAATGGCGTTTGTTATCACTGACTTCAGACCTGGCACAATCTGTCTTCACACACCAAGTTTGAAAAGATTTCAGAGTTGCAGAGGAAGGTTATCAGTGAATAACAACTTAATCACTGCCTACTGTTGTCATCCTTTTTTGGAGCTTGTCAGCTCCCATTTTGCTTTCATTTTATGGAAAGGAGCATCCCGCTAAATATCTCCTTTTTGTTCACAGAAGAATTAAGTGTCATGGCTTTGGAATGACACGAGAGAGAGAAAATCATAACAGTTTCTATTTTTGAATAAACTATTGTCTGTCTTACGTAGCCAAGAAGTTTTAGCAAATGCGTAAACTACCATTCAAAGGTGTGAGGTCAATATATATATATATATATATATATATATATATATATATATATATATATATATGGGTTGGACAATGAAACTAAAACACCTGGTTTTAGACCACAATCATTTATTAGTATGGTGTAGGGCCTCCTTTTGCAGCCAATACAGCATCAATTCATCTTGGGAAAGAGGAATCTGAGTCGTTCACGGTGGCCAGAAGGATTCTGAGCCGTTCCTCTTCCAGAGCAGTGGTCAGGTCTCAGCCTCAGACGTCACGCCCACAGACCGTTGGCTGAATGTCTGATGCATTGGCACACAAAATTGGTTTTGAAGTCGTCATTTGATTGAATTCTACAGGATGTCCGAGAGACGTGTGTAGCGTTCTTTAACGGTCCGCCTGGAAACAAAGATGCTGTGACGCCAAACCCCCTCATGGAAGAAGAACGCCTTTGTGTTTACAACTGTGACAATGAGCGCTTACCAGAACCAACTAAATGCTGAATTTTCACAAGTATGCAAAGTATGTAGAGTTTGCAGCATTATTAGTGCGCCTCTATTCACACAGGATTAGTATTATCTGGGGACCTTGTGTGATGTAGAAATTACCCCCTTTTCCCTCATCAAATTCACTGACTTATCTCCTGGATATGATGTCAAGTCCCATTCTATGGTCCTGTCAGATGGATAAAAAAACTAAACAAATATAGTTTCATGCCCTGTGTCATTTACATTTAACCAGGATCAAATATATTAGGTCAAGCTTTACGCTTGATTTATTTGTAACACATTAACCTCAAATTATGATGTGAACCCCCTCGCTTGATTGTGCCCTTTTTTGGATAGGCTTTTGCTTGGAAATGCCTTGTCGTTATAGGTCTAGCTGTTTGTTATATCATAAACAGGAGAATGTTCCTTACCGCATGCTGCTATACATGTGATCCGTCGCCATCTAATCCATTTTGTTTTCGCTGTTCTGATGGTTTTCAGATTTCTCTTTCTGCAAATTGTATAGTTGTATGGTGTATAGGGATATGACCCAGCACCCAAAATACTATCAGAACACTCCAAACACTCTTTGTGAAAGATGGATAAAAAGGTGCACAGGAAACAAAAACCTTGAAAAAATTATATACAACCCAGACAAATCCTGGCCACAGAGATGCCAATTCACACAGGACTAATATTATCACAGCACCTCTGTGTTCGGCGAATTACGGTAGGTCATTTACAGGGGAATTTTTACTTTACAAATTACAGACATGGCCGATTCGCACAGGATAAAGTTCACAGACAACCTCCGCAATTATTACAAATGGCTAGAGGTCACCAGATAAAACTAGTCCCATGCGAATAGGGCTATAGACTCTTCAAAATACATCCAATAGATTTACACACAGGTCTGTTATTGTAGTGACAGCGATGTTACATTGTCACGCTCCTAAATGGAACGGAGCGGAGCAAAACTAGCTGTGATTGGTTGCTTTACATGTCAGTCAGACTGGGCAGATCATGGCCAATGAAAGCTGTGATAAAGTCCAGACATTCTGCCTTTAGTTACGTGAGACTAGGTCACTATGCGATGCTGGTGGAGGACAACATGCCTCAAAAATATTTAGATCTGGTGACTGTGCAGGCCATGGGAGATGTTCAGCTTCACTTTCATGTTCATCAAACCATTCTGTCACAAGTCTTGCTGTGTGTATTGGTGCATTGCCATGCTAAAACACGGCTTCAGGGTACAATGTTTGAACCAATAGGTGCACATGCTCCTCCAGAACAGTTCGGTAGTTCTTGGCAGCCCATCAAGCACAGTAGGAAATGCCATTATATTGCAGCCCAAACCATGACTGATCCACCCTGTGCTTCACAGTGTGTTGAGCCTCTTTGGGGCTTTTCCACACCGTAACTCCCACGGATGTGGGGAAGACAGTGAAGGTGGACTCACCAGAGAACAATTTACAGATTTGCACTGTTGGCACCAATAAAACCGACATTTGGCATAGGCACGAGTGACCACTTCCTCTTGTGTCGACAGTTACTCCTGTTGGATGTGGTTCGTCCTACGTGTCTTATGCCGACATCACCATGGATACCACAGCTCTCGATACACCACAAAGACTTGCTGTCCTGCTCACAGATGAGCCAGCGAGACACACACCAACAATTTCTCCACTTTTGAACTCTGATATCCCATTATGTAATGCAGATTGCAATATGTTATGTGCATCTGTGCTATTGCTCTGCTAACTCAACCTTCACACTGGGTTCTTACTGATGGAATGTAAAATCAGTGAGGATTGGCAACCAGACCTCCATCACTATATTGGCCAGGTTTCAGTTTCATTGTCCAACATTCAAGAATAAATTATATTTTAAGATTTATTAAGTTGTAATGTTTCACATTGGGGATTTTACTGCATTTTTAGCAAATAAATGCAGCTTTGGTGAACGCAAGAGACTTCTTTCTTACTGACCATACATTTGTCAGTGGTAGTGTACCATTTGGAGATTCAACCCAAACTGAGATCACTCTGAAATAGTTCAATGAGTAGTTCACTTCAGAATTAACATTTCCTGATCATTTACTCACCCCCATGTCATCCAAGATGTTCATGTCTTTCTTTCTTCAGTCTACAAGAAAAAGTTTTTTGGCAACCAAGGTCCAAATTGCAGTTTCAATGCAGCTTCAAAGAGCTCTACCAAGGCATAAGGGTCTTTATCTAGCAAAACGATCAGTCATTTTCTGAAGAAAAAAAGTATATCCTTTTTAACCAAAAAGGTTCATCTTGCACTGCTCTGTGATGCGCCATGCATTACGTAATTACATTGAAAAGGTCACGTAGATGGAAGTACCAACCCAGCGCCAAAAATGTCTTTTGTCCTCCAACTTCAAAATTGTCCGACATCATTGTCTTACCAATTAAAAAAAAACATTTTTTATTTATTCTTAGCACTTTGTAAACACTGGGTCAGTACTTCCGCCTATGTCACGCGTGACCTTTCCAATGTGATTACGCAATGGTGGCGCAGCGCAAGACGAGCCTTTGTGGTTAAAAAGTATATAAAGGTTTATTTTTTTTAGAAAATGACAGATGGTTTGGCTAGATCAGACCCTTATTCCTCGGCTGAGATCGTGCAGAGCCTCTGACTCTAAAACTTAATTTCTTTTCGACTGACGAAAGACATCTTGGATGACATGGGGTGAGTAAATTATCAGGAAATTTTCATTCTGAAGTGAACTAATCCTTTAAGATAGACAGACATGTTTTTGAAAGTCCCTCATGAAAACATTCACAGAAATGGGCAAATCAATTCAGCCGGAAAACAATCAGTCTCTGCTTCAATGATTTGGTTCAAATCACCAAACTAATAATATGCGCTGCAGTGGTGTTGTTTATACCATGGATTATATTGTTTCAGGCTCAGGTAAATGTGCTTTATAGATTAATCAAGACATAATTACCATTTGACACTTATTCCGCATTTGCTGTAGCAGTGTTGCTGATTTGGTGTGGGTTTGTTTCCTTGCAAAACTCCCAGCACTAAAAACTCTGGCTTTCTTGCTTTGATCTTTTCCAATCACGTTTGCTTCCTTCTTCTCTTGTCGTGGCGGTGGCACACTAGGAGAGTTGTCGATACCTGTCCACTCTGTCCCTTCAGGAGGAGACTCGTCCTCAGCTGACCCGCTGCTGCTGGACCAATACGTGGCCGTCACCGACTACGAGAAACAGGAGAGCTCTGAGGTCAGCCTGTACGTTGGGCAGGTGGTGGAGGTCATTGAGAAAAATGAGTCCGGTAGGATTCTTCACTATTATTGTCAATCAACATTAATTCATTCAGACTGTATTCATCTAAACCTGAATAGCTCAGCCTTTACTCCCCAAACCCATATGATTTTCTTTCTTGTGTGGCTTGAAAAGGCATTTATTATTTCCGTTTCCAGGCTGGTGGTTTGTTAGCTCCGAGGATGCTCAAGGTTGGGTACCAGCCACATGCCTGGAAGCTCAGGACGACCCTGATGATTTCTCACTTCCAGCAGAAGAAGGTGAGTCCTGCTTGCCATCAAATGTTCCACATCAATCTCAAATGTCTACAACAATACAAAAAAGTGCTACCTCTTGTTTATTCAGATTTGGGATCTCTTAAAGGTGAAGTGTGTAATTTTTTTCATCTTTAATGCAGACTATAAAGGCCAAATATGGTAACCCATACTAAGAATTTGTCCTCTGCATTTAACCCGTTCAAGTTAATCCACACCAAGTGTGCTGTACACATCCTGAAAAGTGAAGCCAAAGGGTCTCGATCGCCCCCAGGTGGTTGGTCCCAGTATAGCTCATAAACCCCGCCCCCTCCATGTATTCCAATGTGACATAAGACAAACTAAACAATCAAATTACACTTCAAATACATTTTTTCCTAAAGATGGTTTCTGTCATTTTAGGTAGTTTTTATCACGCTGATGTAAGATCTTTAAATAAGTTTGGTTTTAGTTAATTAATTGATGCTATAAAAACGGGGGTGTGACGTTATGATTGACAGCTGAGATTGACATCTCTGAGCGAAGTAGTCACTGAGGCACCAACAGACTATTTCTGGGGTTTTCGGGAGGAGATTGGAGCTTTAGCTTTCTACATGTCCATAACTGTTTATTTCACACCAACATAATGAGTTGTTCTGCAGTAAACTGTACTAACAGATACACCAACACATCAGCGAAATATAAAAATGACAGACACCGTCTTTAAAAGAAAATCATTTGAAGTGTAATTTGATTGTTTAGTTTGTACCACGTCCCATTACATTATACGTAGAGGGTGGGGTTTATGACCTATACTGGGACCAACCCACCTGGGGGCGATTGAGATGCTTTGGCTTCACTTTTCAGGACTTGTGTGGCACACTTGTGCACACACATTAGGAGTAGTGAGTAGTGAACACACACACAAACTGCAAACCCAGGGAGCGATTTGGGGTTGGTGCCTTGCTCAAGGACACCTCATAGCATTCCACTCCGGATTGTAATGTAGTTTTTGTCATCAGCACAGTTTCCTGATGTCTGAGCACACCGTTCGCTGGCAGTCCGTTTTTTTGTGTTCGGGCATGTGCAAGTGACTTAAGCATTTGAAAAGATAAACTTTAAAAGGCTTGCACGTTCAGCTCTTCTGAAGACAAGCGGAGCAGAGAAAATTAATTATACCATAGCCTCAAATAGTAAGATTTGTCGAGGGGATGTGCTTTCACATCTCAAAACGCCAAAGTATACATATACATGAATGCTTAGCATATAGCTGGACACAACCTTTTTTAAAGTATACACCATTTGATAGTATGCGCAAACACAGACGCTCAACACATGCACACTAGAACGTTTTATCCTTGTCCAGTGTCTGTGCTTTTTCTTTCCAAAAGATATGACCAATAAAAATGTTTGTACGCGTTTAAACTAGAGCTGCGTGTATCTCTGAAACTCTTCTATTGATGATGCCGACTCCAGTAGTTTGTTGTTTTTCGATCTCATCGCACACTGCATGCATACCCTAGTGTACATGTAAAAACACTATACTTTGGGCTTAAAGGGATTGTTCACCCAAAAATGAAAATGATCCCATGATTTACTCACCATCAAGCCATCCTAGGTGTATTTGACATTCTTCTTTCACCCAAACACAGTTATATTAATAATATCCTGGCTCTTCCAAGCTTTATAATTGGAGTGAATGGTACCTCAGATTTTGAAGCCCAAAAAAGTGCATCCATCCATCCATCATAAAAATAAACCATACAACTCTATTGGGTTAATAAAGGCCTTCTGAAGTGAAGCGATGTGTTTTTGTTAGAAAAATATCCATATTTATAATGCTACTAGTCATACGTCGGGTCAGAGGTCACTCTTCCGCCGGAACTAGACTTGCGTGCAGCCAGTGATTATAGTTTATAAAGTTATAAATATGGATATTTTTCTTCGCTTCAGGAGGCCTTTATTAACCCCAGGAGCCGTATGGAGCACTTTTATGATGGAGGGATGTGCTTTTTTGGCTTCAAAATCTCGAACCCCATTCACTGCCATTATAAAGCTTGGAAAGCTTTTTTTTAATAACTCCTATTGTGTTTGGCTGAAAGAAGAAAGTCATATACACCTAGAATGACTTGAAGGTGAGTAAATTATGGGAACATTTTTGGGTGAACTATCCCTTTAAGAGATCAGACTTTTGGTGACTCTTGATGAACAAGTTTTGAGTGTAAAAGACCACCGAGTATGCCAAATGTTTCCCTTCCCAAATAATATAAAGTTAGCAAACCAGTTCCTGGAGTTCTTGTGTTCATATCCTTTGCTTAAAGGGATAGTTCAACCAAAAATCTATATTTTTGTCATAATTTACTCACCTTCATGTTGTTCCAGAACTGTGTGAGTTTTTTTCTTCTGTTGAACACAAAAGAAGATATTTTAAAGAATGTTGGTAATTGACAGTGGACGGTAGCCATTGACTTTCATAGTATTATTATGGAAGTCAATGGCTACCGTCCACTGTTTGAATACCAACATTCTTTAAAATATCTTCTTTTGTGTTCAACACAAAAAAGAAACTGAACGGTAAGTGATGACAAAATTTTAATTCTGGGGTGTACTAGCCCTTTATGTGTCGTGTATGGTGAATCTTGGAGGTGGGGATGTTTTCAATTTGGCAAGTAAGCAACCAACCTAGCAAGAACACCCTAGCAACACATTTTAACGCCCTGGCAACCACCCACAACACTTTAACATCACGTTAGTAATCACAGGCTTATTTGTGCAATTCTGTTTAGTGACGCAAAAATTACACACTTTTCCATTTAAGGAAGTTATAGAAAGGAAGTCTGACTCAGATGTTATTCATAAAGAGAGATGAGAAGGATAGCTATTCTCTGCTTTTCAAATTTAAGTGTAGTTTTTAGTTCTAGTTCAGCACTACATGGCAAGGATTGGATATTTGGTAGCCCAACATAAAGAGACGTGACCTGAAGGTTTTCACATGTGTCTGCTTGCTCTCTGCTGGAGCGTGCCGGAGATTCTGGTCACTGCCGAGGCACGTTGGTCGCCGGCGTACTTTAGGGGATCTGTTCAGCACAGGCTTTGGCCAAGGTGGAAAGCATACCACTTTATCACTCTGCTGTGATGCCCCCCCCACCACCCGCATGTGTGAATTCTGCATGCACTGCACTGTATGTCATGTACTGAACGAAGCATGAATCTGGGAATTGCAACACAAGTGCCATTATTATTAGTGCAATACTTTCTTTTTACTTTATTACTTGAGTTATATTTTGTTTACAAAAATAATTACCAAAACACATGAAATAACTCATGCTCCTGCGAATTAGATGGTGTTGGTTGATGCACGACTTGTCATGAAAAAAAGCAATAAAACACAATCACAATTTAAACAAATGAATCACACAAGCAAAGAGAAGAAGAGATGCTGTCACCTGCTTTGTATCTTTGGGTCTAGTTTGTATCTGGCATAGAATAGAGATAAGAAGCATTTCAACCTGGTGGAGTCATGTTATGTTTAGATTGTGATTTTGTTGGTAGCATGTAAAAGTAATCATTCTTCGCAGCAAATGTGCTTATGCTGTCAATACTCTTGAGTCTCTGATCAGATCCTCCCCCACCCTCCTTCATCTGCTGTTCATGACAAAGCTCAAAACAGAAAGAGCACATGCAGATTACAAGCATTCATTTATTGTAAAATATAAATACAAGTGTGAAAAGTGATACTTTTACCACTAATTTACCACTTCACGTTTTCCATTTAACTATTTTGGCAAAACAATGAAAGCATTGTAAGCTCAATGAATCTTTTAAAAATATGGATGGATGGCATTGCATCCATCAAGAAAATATCAAAGTAGCATTTCTTTTAATGAAAAAAAAAATTGCACATATCTATTAATAAAACAAAAACACACGATGTGGATAATTTCTGGTTGTCAAGCTTTAGTGGAATGTTAATGTTATTTGTATTGATTTTGTGTAAGTGGTAAATTGGCTGTAGTGGATGAATGTTATTCATGAACAACATTTTTAACTAAAAAAGTTTTAATATTCCTTTCATTTCCTCAGAGGAAAAGTACACCGCGATATATCCATACTCTGCACGCGATCAAGATGAAATTGATTTGGAGAGAGGCATGACCGTAGAGGTCATTCAGAAAAACTTGGAAGGCTGGTGGAAGATCAGGTAAAAACAAATGCAAATGTCCTCAGAAAAAGGACAAAAATACTCGAGCATTTTCTTGGACAGAGCATTGTCCCTCTCACCCCATAGATACCAAGGAAAAGAGGGCTGGGCCCCGGCGTCCTATCTGAAGAAGGCTGACATTCTCAGTCAGAAGATGGCTGCTGGTGCCCCCGTTCATGCCAGCGCTAATGACCTGGAAGTGGCTTGCAAACAGCAGAATAAGGAAAACAAGGAGAATCAGCGTGACCGGTTTTCACCGTTTTCAGACAGCAAGCGCAGTGAGTAACGGCTCGTTTGATCCTAATCCCCCAAAAAATCAAGTATTTCAGTTGTTGACGTGACATGGCCACACATGATAAAAATGAATATAATTAGTATTCATCATTTAATGCAGTATGCAGTAAATGCTTAAACATTTCTTCGTCTTGCATGTACCTGTTGATATAAAAATAGATTTTTTACATTTTTGAGCCAAATCTCAAAATTGTCCTATGGTGTGAATGCATGGTTCAATAAATTACAGCTTTTATAAATTTACAGGCATACTTTTACAAGTGTCTATTTTAGTAAATGACAATCAAACCAAAAATGATTCAGACACCAGAGATGTTTTTCTAGTGTGTGCTGGACACTATAGATCATTATGTGACATTATACCCAGAAATTCTTCATACAGTGACTACCAGTAAAAATGATAAACATTTCAGAACAAAATTATTCAGACACTTTGACCCTGAGCATGACTGAACAAAATGAAGCATTGCTTGGTCATTGGTTGAGCTAAATTGGTAAATCGAATTGTGTAGTTAAATTTAACAGCTGATTGGTTGATTGTAATCCATTACACCTTTCTATCAAAGTTATCTGACAGTTCTTGTCATATATTACCATTTTCTAAACTATAGCGAATAAACTGTGATAATGTGAGAAAATGTTGAAGGTGTTTGAATAAATTTGGGTTTGAATATTTCTAACAGCGTAGGAACTTGATAGATTTTGTCACTGAAAACCATGTCCTCCGGTGTGACACCATATCCTGATTTTAAATTGGGTAATTCCATTAACAACTTTAATTAGTTGAAGGACCCCATTCAAGGTCAT
The DNA here is from genome assembly GCA_018749465.1 of Paracanthobrama guichenoti. NCBI lineage: Eukaryota > Metazoa > Chordata > Actinopteri > Cypriniformes > Gobionidae > Paracanthobrama > Paracanthobrama guichenoti. The sequence continues at coordinate 30,212,262 of CM031963.1, forward strand.
GTTACTGTGAAGCCCATGATAAGATTTTGTCTCCGAATTCAAATATTTAACTTTCATTTCTGTTGTCCTTTGGTGCTATATTCTTAATTCACATCACACCACAGAACACATTTCAGTAAAAATGTTCAAAAAACAGTGAAAAATATTTTCTCATATTTCTCTTATCTTTTCTCAAACATCACACTACATAACAATATGCATTTTTTTCTTCAAAAGTGGTGTTTTACAAAAATGTACTACTTATTTGTGTACAGTCTAATGTACAGTTAGCCAGTCACTATTTGGCACTGTTCCACTGCATGATACGGCTCGGTACAGCTCACTTTTGGCTGGTTTTCCATTGTTTACAGTACCTAGTACTTTTTTTAGTACCACCTCGGTTGAGGTTCCAAGCGAGCCGTACAAACAGATCACTGATTGGTCAGAGAGAATCGTCACTACCAGCGTCATTGGATGTGCGACACAAGACACCAAACCCGCTAGATTTAAACAGTCAGTAACAGCCACCGCAGTATCATTTGTTCGTACAACTTTTTTAAGCAACTTGCTTTAAACGACCGTCAAACGCAACTTGGAAAAAAAGAAATGGCTGTATCGTGGTCAGTAGATGAGGTGGTGGCACAACTATAACAATCAGTCTATAATCCCACCCACTTTGAAGCGGTACTAAACTGCAGTGGAAAAGCAAACCGAGCCGAGCCGTGCCGAGCTGAGTTGTACCAATACTTCCCAAAAGGGTGATCAAGGCACCAAGCTGAAGTAAAAAATATTGATGCATCCCTAGTTGAGTCCTTCAAAATTACAATGGCCTGATTAGCTCCATTTCCTTGCTTGAGATTGTAATGCACTCTCAGTGCTGAGTTGCATCTAGCGTAAAAAAAATATGCCAAATAAATATGCGGATGATCCGCTGTGGCGACCCCAAACAAGGGCAGCTGAAAGTGAGACTTAGTTGAAAAGATTGTTGGCTCTCTAAACGCTGCCCTCTTTTCCTTTGCAGAAGCAGGAGCTCGACAGAGACCTCCACCACGCCGGGATCTTACAATAGTAAGGGTGATACTTTTTACAATTGCAGCTCAAATATTTCTAAAAGGTTCTACAGGATGCGCAAGATTTTGACATGCCAACTCTTGGCCTGTCTCTAATTCCAGCCAAGAGGAGTGAGCCTGCCTAAACCTCCAGTGCCACCACAAGTAGAGGAGGAATTTTACACCATCGCTGACTTTCAGACAACCATTCCGGATGGCATTAGCTTCCAGGCGGGAGTGAAAGTTGAAGTGAGTTTAACAGGAGACAACATATTACTGGAATACATCCAGCTGTTCCAAATGCATCTCTACATTTACTTTAAATATTATATTCCCAGGTCATTGAGAAGAACTCCAGCGGCTGGTGGTACATTCAGATCGATGATAAAGAAGGCTGGGCCCCTGTCACATTCATTGACAAATACAAGAAGACTAGCAATGCCTCTAGGCCTAACTTTTTGGCTCCCCTTCCTGGTGAGATGGGTCAGCTGAAGTTGGATGATACCTCAAGCAATAATACCAACTCTGAACAAAGTTGGTCCAAACCCCTGCCAGACGAACCTTCATCCAACTCTGAATTTTCCACCCGTTCCAAGCTGAGAGAATGGAAGCCCAATGTGGGCAAGGGCAGCTCCCATTTTTCTGGGCCCTTACCCCCACCTCCATCCTCACCTACAGCTGAAGAGAAGCCAGCTTTACCACCAAGGAGAGAATCCATCAACAAGAGCCTGGAATTTGAGGACAAACCCAAAGCAGACATTTCTAAACCTCTCCCACCCAAACCACCAGCCCCAGGGGTCATAATCCCACTCGTGACACCAAAAGCAGCTCCTCTCAAACCGGACAAACCCCCAGAGATGAAGAAGGAGGAGAAGAACAAGCAACTCTATCTGCGCAATGAAATGGGCTTGGAGTGTGGCCACAATATCTCAGCCAAGGAGGTGAAAAAGTTTAACCTAAAGCATGTGGCCAAGCAGCCTCCCAAACCTAAACCAGATTTGCACGAAGAGAAGCCAGATTCGGCCAACCCGGCCCCGTTCCTGAAGCCGAAACCAGTGATCAGACCAAAGCCCGCCCCTGCAGTGAAACCAGAGCCGATAGCTAAGAATGAGCTGGACATCACAAACCTTCGGAGTAAACTTCGTCCATCTAAGCCTCCAGAGCTCAGTGGCAACTCAAGTGATCCCAACCAACAGAATGATGTCTCATCCAGTAACCCCCCGAATAATAGCGGAACAAATGGAGAGCCAAGATGCCCCCCTAAGCAACAAAACGGCCATAACCCATCAGAAACAACTAAACCGCCGACAACTGCACCAAAAGAGCCTCCCCAGAGGCCGTCTGTGGCACCTAGAAGACCTCCACCACCAAAGAAGAGTCCTGAGCCAGCCAGTCCTACAGACACCAAAGCTCCGCAAAAAGACTTGCAGGAAGCCAAGCCAGCCGCCCCTCCTCAGAGCAGACCCCCGCCACCCAAAACGAAAGCCTTTCCTTTGCCAGCCCCCAAAGAAAAGGAGAAGGAGGAACCCAAGCCCAAAGTACCCGTGCCACCCAAGCCCTTCATTAAGACGGAAAAACCAGGGCCGCCAAAAGACAAACTCCCACCGCTTATCAAGGAGCCAGCCAAAGAGGAGCTGTTCTTAGCCGTGGCAGACTTTGAAGGAGACGAGCAGACACCTGGCTTTAAAGAGGGCGCCGTCTTCGAAGTGCTGGAGAAAAGTGGTAGCGGCTGGTGGTTTTGTAAAAATGTGAGTGATGGGCCAGTGATGGAGGGCTGGATCCCTTCCAATTACCTGACCAAGAAACCTTAGGTACTCTTGACATAGCTGCCTGAAGAAAACTTATTTAATTAACATCTTTTATTTATGGGTACCTTTTTTTTTTTTATTGCATTCCATCCTTTGCAAGTTCAAACAGGCCATAATAATTAGTTTGCTTGCAACTCTCCCTTTTAGGGAAAACCATGTGTGCGTTCATCCCAGACAGCAACATGGTGGCCAACACGATGCTGCTGTCTGGGATACGGCCATTCTTATGTTAATCAAACCTTATATGTATCGCTAAAGGTTTAAGTGACTAGCAATATATAAATGACTTTTCACAGCCTCCATGATATTGTGCCTCAGTATAACATGCAAAGCGTTCTGTGCTTTTTGTGTAGTATATGCAAATTAGTAAAACTTGATGTCTGAACAATGTATATCAGCAGATTGAGTCTAGATTAGAGTATGATTCTATATTACACATACCTTACGATTAGCAAGTTGGCGCTTGCACGGCAAAATCAACGCCTGGAGAACTTGTTAAACGCGCTATAACGCTACATTTTGAATCTTTTAGTTTACAGCCAAGTACAAATTGGTCTGCTTTCAGGTTCTAACACTACAAAACTTGTTTATCTACAACGACATGTTTTTGGGTTTCAAGCTGCACTTTTTATGGACTTTGCGGAGAACTGTGCACTGTGGAACCGATGAGTAAAGGGAAGGTGCATAAACACATGGCCTTAAGGTTTACAGAACGCTGGCACCCATTTCTGTTCTTAGTTCATTTCTATTAGATTTCTGTCATGTTAATGTTACAGCAAACATTGAGAAAAAAGAAAGAGCGACTCCTTTTTGCAGTACCAATCGTCCACATTAGTGAATAATGGATTACCTCAGAGCAGCCATAATATTGTCATTATTTTATATGTCAGTATTGCCCAAAGTATTTTCATACCATTGACGAAGGTGCTTCGATATTTTACAATCATTGTCAAATGTTTTAACACTCATGCTTGACTGGTTTCAAGCATACATGTGATAGACATGTTTACTGTTAACACGAAATTTGGAAATGTGTTTTTTTTTCATGTTACTAAAAATGTTGTTTTCCATTCATTTGTTTATCAGAAAACTAAAACAGTGTTAAACTGGTGCCCAGTCTGACGTGACAATACTGGGAGCACCAGGAATCATATGCTGACTTTGCTCTATGGTCATTAGCTCCTGGTTGCTATAAAAGCAGTCCATCTTCAAACGTGCGACAAACGCAAGTGCCTGAGTTAGGAAAGGATAACAGAAGGTGTTGTATAGCTGAGAGGTGTTTGCTGGAAAACAACGCTATGAAGGATAACCGAGTCAAGAGGGTATGAAAGGATGAAACAGAACCAGGAACAAAGGCAACATGACATGGGTTACCTTTTTTTGTGATGTTTTGTTAATAGTATTTCAAGTTTTGTCTTTTAACTTTTTTTTTTTACATAATGTAAATCAAATAAACATTTTAAATAGTCAAGGTTTTTTTATTTTTTGTCATAAGCAATCGCATGGTAACACTTTATTATCAACAGCGCACTTCCATTTATACGGTTGTCTTTGAGTTGTCTGGGTGATTTATTTCCTGTTTATTGACAAAAGAGAAAGAAATGAAATGCTGCCCAAAATGATGCTGGACTGGCAAAGGAGCCCTTTCCTAAAAGGATGGATGGAAAGATAAAGTTCTGCTGTTTTTATTATTGCCAACGGCATCATGTGACACTGGAGACTGGAGTAATGATGCTGAACATTCAGCTGTGATCACAGGAATAAATGACACTTTACTGTACGTTCACGTAGAACACAGATCATGCAACATTTTAGAGTACAATATAGTAGTATCTTAATGAGTCCAAACTTTTGACTGGTTTGGTTTTGATTGTTGTCACATAAATCTGCTCATATAGTGTAAGGTTTATAGGAGGTGTAAATGATTAACAACTAAAAGATGGATGGACGGGATGAGAGATGGATAAATGGATGGAGGGATGAATGGATATAGATGGATGACTAAAATTTCAACTATAGTACTGATCTGCCCGCATTGACACTATATGATAATTTCCTGTTAACACTGTGAAGCTGCTTTGAAACAATCAGCATTGTAAAAAGCGCTATGTAAATAAAGGAAGAGGGGATGGATGGATGGACAGACATGGATGAATGGACAGAGGGATGAATGGATATAGATGGATGGATGGGATGATTGATGGATGAATGGACAGACAGACGAATGATGGGTGGATGGGATGATGGATAGATACGATGATTGATGGCTGAATTGACGGACCGATGGATCGATGGATGGACAAACATGGGTGAATGGGATGATAGACGAATGGACAGAGGGATGAATGGATATAGATGGATGGATGATAGATTGATGGATGGGATGATGAATGATGATTGATGGATGAATCGACGGACAGACAGATGGATGATAGAAGGATGGATGTGCAGATGGATGGACGATAAATGCATGGATGGGGCCGAGTGTGGTTGCTTGCAATAAGCCAAGAAGCTAATCTGATTAAAGCGAACCCCCTGATTGACCGAAGGCTTAATCTAAACCCTGTCTGTGGAACCGGCCATAAAGTCATATTTTCCTTCTTTCTTGTAAGGTGGGGATGAAAGGCTTCGGGGAATGGCCAGCAGAGGAACTCCCACATTACCCGGCTACACAAAAGTCTGCCAGTAGAACACAAAGGCTGGACATAAATGTGCATATTTTAAATGAATTAAAACTTCGAAGGAGTAACAAACATCTCATTTATTATATATATACTCTTGCAGAACAACAGTTTCTTACATCCACGCTGAACCTGTGGTTACACAGAGTTACAGACTCAAACAGGGACGAGCAACATTAAAAAAAAACAAAAAAACAAAGTAAAATCCAAGTACCTTATTGTCAGACACACTATGTATTGGTCTTGGGAAAATGAATCCATCAGATGGCTAAAGAATGGAAACTGTTGTTATAAAATCTGAGGAACACAACATATTGCACTCGAGTAGGTGACAGTGCTTTAAACAGCGACATACAAAACCATCAAGGACAAACGAACCCAGAATCGCTCCTTTATAGCGCACACCAGAGGCGTTTGGCTTTGGCCCGTCTCGTCCAGTGTGAAGCGTTACAGTAGATGTGCCACTGACCGCTCGTGGCAGAGAATAACTCACATTTTGGTGAACTTTGCAGAATAATAAAAGTGGCAAATGAGTTGTCTAGTACATAAACATCCAACAAATGAGTAAAATAACTTAATGTACCAATTAAAATGTACACTTCATGTGAAGCAGTTCAAAAATTAAAACATAAATTCCTTTTTATAGCATTTAAACATTTGTACAAGGTCAAAATTGGTTATAAAAGTAAAAGTGATAAAGTTTCTATATATATATATATATATATATAATAATCATAGAAAAAAATAAAAATATATAAGAATATGCAAGGTTTGTACAATATGTTTGGCAATACACCTTTTGCTAACTCGAGGATAAAACACAACAGTAGCTTTTAAACGAAAGAGTGTCAGCGCGAGTGGTAAATAAACGAGTTGTGCTAGTTTTATATATTCATGATTAAAAATCCCTCGGTCTAAATAAACCCATCAGAGCACTTCATCTGTCATTGTGTCTGAGCGTCATGTCGCGTGACTGTATGTGTTGTTCGCATCAGTTTAATGTTCTTTGGCTTCAGCATTCACTGATTCGGTGCGTTTATCTGATCATCACCTACACAAATAAAAAAGCTAGAGCACTTGGTGGGAGCTGGATGTGGATGCGGGAGCTCATGTGGTGGAGGAGTCGACGTACGGAAGGAACTTGGTGAGTCTAGACGGCGAGCCGACGTTCACACTCTCTGAATCTTCACTCATCCTGAAGAAAAGCTCCTGCTCTTTTTTCCTCAGGGTCAGTTCATCCTCCAGAACCTGAGAGAGGAAACAACACATCACGCTTTAACTCGAACCACAATCCATCAATCGGCTGATATTTTGCCATTTTGAGATTATCCAATAGCCAACAACTGACTATAAAGCACATCTCTCATCACTGTAAAAACTGAACTAAGTATAGCGGCAAGCTAAGGCCCAGCACGACAGAAGCAAACAAGGATGCTAGCAGCAGACCAACTGCCAAAATGAGTAAAGACATTTGGAGACAATTTGAAGCGAAAGGGTTGAAAACTCATGAATGGAGCCGATTTCATGTTGTTTAATTAGAGCGCCATGAACTGGCACAGTCTCACCACTTTTTGTGCGTGTCCCCAGAGTGCCACCATACATCATTTAGACATTTGTATTTGTGAGCATATGAAAAAATAACCCACACCTGACTTTGATTGCATTTTTTGCACTCTGTGATTTTTAATCTCGATCGGACCAACGGTTTCAAAGATAAACGCTAAATAACAACGTTAAACAAACCACAAGGCGAAACCTAGCATGTCTGGACTTGGCAAGATTAAATCAACCACAGCCAAAGTTATAAGCATGTGAATATTTTATTTTACCACTAGATGGCGCTGGCTCGAAACTTCTCAGGCTCCTTCAGGGCATCGTGCCGATGACCCATACTGAGCTTCGTAACGATACGCTAATGCGTTCGCAAAATACAGCATTACTACAAAATTCAAAATGGGCGATGTGGAAAAATTGGATATCATTCGACTAAAAAAAACGGGTTTGTCTTATATTCAGGGTTTAATAATACGAGAGTGCCAAGAAATACGGCGTGTAGATTATAATGTTAGACGATCACGAGCGCAAAAAGACGCAAACAGTCAAAGAAAAGTTTCATGTTTGCGCACCTCGCTGATTTTAAAACACAAGACGGTACCCAGATTACTACAACACGGTTCACTGAGAGACGGAGAGCCTAACTGTTATAGATTTCAGACGGGCTACAGGTTCGTTATTATGGTGCGCCAAAACGTCTTTATTTTTAAATGTGATCGCTTGTACATTTTACCAGTATTTACCAGTTTCAATACTAAAATTACATTATGAAAAATCTGCAATATGAAAATTATTTTCAAATAAATACATTTTCTTTATAAAATACAAGATTTGGTGTTCAAAAAGCCTATATCCAAAAGGGACATCTTAAAAAGGGGGGTGGGGAAATTCGTCTTGAATATTCAGAATAATACAGTCATTTTAATTTGATATCCATAGAACATGTTAAAGGGTTAGCTCTTTCTGATGTGAGGATGAGCTGCTAGCTGAAATCAGTTGTGCTGTTTAAAGGGATAGTTCACCCAAACATGTAAATCCTGTCATTAACTCCTCCCCCTCGGGTCGTTCCCAACCCGTCAGACCTTCGTTCATCTTCAGACACAAATGAAGATCTTTCTGATGAAATCTGAGAGCTCTCTGACCCTCTATTGACAGCTTGCATCAATTCATAATTTTTAGACCAAGACGGCTCAAATATCTCCAAACGTTTGAATGGTACGGTTCAATTCATGCTTTGTGTTTCATTTCGATTTCTGGGGGAAATATGAGCCAGGCGTGTGGCTGGATTCAGCAGTGCATTCCTTTCAGTGTCCAAGAGTACGAGTGTAAGTAAGAGAGAGCTCCAGACCTTCTTCCTGGGCTTCAGGTGTTCTCTCCAGTCCTTCAGCTGCTGGTTGTGCTGCTCATCCAGTGACTTCAGACGCTGCGTTTCGTTCTCTATGAGCAGGTGACATTTCTCATTCTGCAGGAGACATTCACACAGTCAGACGTCAGGATTCAATGCACGGTGTAACAAATTAACTATTCACACACACACACACACACACAGAGACACACACACACAGAGACACACACACACACAGAGACACACACACACACACAGACACACACACACACACAGAGACACACACACACACACACACACACACACACACACACACACACACACACACACACACACACACACACACACACACACACAGAGACACACACACACAGAGACACACACACACACACACACACAGAGAGACACACACAGACACACACACACACACACACACAGAGACAGACACACACACACACACACAGAGACACACAGAGACACACACACACACACACACACAGAGACACACACACACACACACAGAGAGACACACACACAGAGACACACACAGAGACACACACAGAGACACACACACACACAGAGACACACACACACACAGAGACACACACAGACACACACACACACACACAGAGACACACACACACAGACACACACACACACACACACACACACACAGACACACACACACACACACACACACACACACACACAGACACACTCACAGACACACTCACAGACACACTCACAGACACACTCACAGACACACTCACAGACACACTCACAGACACACTCACACACTCACAGACACACTCACAGACACTCACAGACACACTCACACACACACACAGACGCAGACACACACACACAGAGACAGACAGACACACACAGAGACAGACAGACAGACACAGAGACACACACACACACACAGAGACAGAGACACAGAGACAGACACAGAGACAGAGACACAGAGACAGACACAGAGACAGACACAGAGACAGACACAGAGACAGACACACATATACATACACACACATACATACACACACATACATACATACACACACACACATACACACACACACATACACACATACACACACACACATACATACACACACACACACACACAGACAGACAGATTGACACACAGACACACACACACCTGATGACAACACAAACATTTTGGGTAATACTCTAAGTATACAGTAACAAATCATTTGCAAAACTTAGTTTATAGTTAATTCATAGTTTATCTTCTGCAGAACAAAAAAAGTGTGTCTGATAATGTGAAACACTGAAACACTGTTTAAACCATCTGTTTCTATTGTGTTCTACACGGGTTCTGCAGGGCGTCCTGGAGCGGGACTGGTGGTGTACGTCACCTGCAGCTGCTGCAGTTCTCTGCTGTTCCCCTCACACTGGTTGACCATCTCCCTCATCTGGTTGTCATGTTTCTGCTGCTGGTGCACTCGCTCAGCCTTCTGCCTCTTCTCCTCCATCCTGGTGAACTGAACACGAGAGAGAAGGCTCAGAACGGAGGAGACACGGACCGTCAGAGAACGAGAGCTCGGACAGACGTGCTTTACCTGCTTGATTTTTTCCCGGTCTTCCGCTGAGTTTCCGGTGGAGTTGATCTTCAGGCTCTTCTTGAACATGACCATGCGCGTTTTGCCCTCGCTGCGCTGGATCTTGGGCAGGCGGTTCTTCTCCTGTTGCTGTCGAGCCTTGAGGAGCTCAATCATACGCTGGTTGTAGCACTGCATCTGCTCCTGTTCCTGAGACACCACACACCATACAGACACGGGTCAGTGTCAGAGCACTAACGTACAGTACAGCTTTTCCACCCACAGGGGCCAGAACCCCATCATGCACACTTCCATTGAATGAAATGTGTCATGAAGTCTGAGTCACATTTTTAAAAACAAATAAACTGCTACAGAAAACTACATGGTATGGAAGCTTGTTTCTGCCACAGAATAAAAAAATATAAAAAAAAGGTCATAGCGACTTTTTTTCCTACAAGTGCCGTTATGAACACAGAATTGCAAGAAAAATACAATCAATTTTTTTTATTTAAATTTAAATTCTTTTTTTTGTTGGGGGTTGGTGGGGTTCAGGCCTAAGCAACACCATTTGTATTTTTCTATGACCATGGGAACCCTGAAACTATAACACTCCCGTTAAAATCAATCACACTGCAGAGCCACTTTCCCAGACCATTGCAGTGGACCAGTAGTAAGAATTAAGAATCATTCTCTCTCTCACACACACACACACTAAAAGACTTCAGTGCAAGTATCCAGACCTTCTCGTGTTTCTTGAGGAGCTGGTGTCTCTGTAGGAAGTACTGGTCCTTCAGCTGTTGTTTGAGGAGCTGGTGTCTCTCATGCAAGTTCTTCTCCTCCATGTCCCAAATAGTGGACTCTCGCTCTGACAGATGAAAAGAGCACTTGGGTTGTAAGCATATACATAAAACCGTCAACATGGAAGTCAGAAGAGTTTGCAATCCTTTTCATACTAATAAAAATAGTCTGCGTATATTATACCTCTAAGCAGAGCCTGTTTTTTGAGGAGGCACTGACGCTCCGTCTCGGAGATTTCCCGCTTATTTTCAGCAATGATCCTCTTCAGAGTTGAGTCAAGGTAATCCTTCTGATCTGCAAGGAACTTCTCTTCCTGTACAAGAGCCAGAAAGAAGAACACTCAAGCCTCTTTAACACAAACAGATGCCAGTGATAATGTTCAGCTGATAGATTTCAAGATCATGGAAAAACAAATCATATGAAATTAATAAAACAGATAACACAATTAGTGACCTTTAACAGCAGGGCTTGACATTAACTTTTTTGCTCACTAGCCACTGTGGCTAGTGGTTTTCCAAAGTTATCAGCATTTTCACTGGCCACAATTATGACACTGATACCATGTGGAATACCTGCCATATAGATGTTTTTAATAATATCTCATAATGTGGCATCGGGAATATTAGGCTGCTGTCACTTTAAGAGCTGACACACGGCTCACACATGCGTTGTCAAATGAAGTGAGTGATGAGGGGAGGAGGGTTTGTGTGTCACTCGCTATCGGAGAGATGAGAGAGAGAGAGAGAGAGAGAGAGAGAGAGAGAGAGAGAGAGAGAGAGAGAGAGAGAGAGAGAGAGAGAGAGAGAGAGAGAGAGAGAGAGAGAGAGAGAGAGAGAGAGAGAGAGAGAGAGAGAGAGAAGAGAGAGAGAGAGAGAGAGAGAGAGAGAGAGAGAGAGAGAGAGAGAGAGAGAGAGAGAGACAGAGAGAGAGAGAGAGAGAGAGAGAGAGAGAGAGAGAGAGAGAGAGAGAGAGAGAGAGAGAGAGAGAGAGAGAGAGAGAGAGAGAGAGAGAGAGAGAGACAGAGAGAGAGAGAGAGAGAGAGAGAGAGAGAGAGAGAGAGAGAGAGAGAGAGAGAGAGAGAGAGAGAGAGAGAGAGAGAGAGAGAGAGAGAGAGAGAGAGAGAGAGAGAGAGAGAGAGAGAGAGAGAGAGAGAGAGAGAGAGAGAGAGAGAGAGAGAGAGAGAGAGAGAGAGAGAGAGAGAGAGAGAGAGAGAGAGAGAGAGAGAGAGAGAGAGAGAGAGAGAGAGAGAGAGAGAGAGAGAGAGAGAGAGAGAGAGAGAGAGAGAGAGAGAGAGAGAGAGAGAGAGAGAGAGAGAGAGAGAGAGAGAGAGAGAGAGAGAGAGAGAGAGAGAGAGAGAGAGAGAGAGAGAGAGAGAGAGAGAGAGAGAGAGAGAGAGAGAGAGAGAGAGAGAGAGAGAGAGAGAGAGAGAGAGAGAGAGAGAGAGAGAGAGAGAGAGAGAGAGAGAGAGACAGAGAGAGAGAGAGAGAGAGAGAGAGAGAGAGAGAGAGAGAGAGAGAGAGAGAGAGAGAGAGAGAGAGAGAGAGAGAGAGAGAGAGAGAGAGAGAGAGAGAGAGAGAGAGAGAGAGAGAGAGAGAGAGAGAGAGAGAGAGAGAGAGAGAGAGAGAGAGAGAGAGAGAGAGAGAGAGAGAGAGAGAGAGAGAGAGAGAGAGAGAGAGAGAGAGAGAGAGAGAGAGAGAGAGAGAGACAGAGAGAGAGAGAGAGAGACAGAGAGAGAGAGAGAGAGAGAGAGAGAGAGAGAGAGAGAGAGAGAGAGAGAGAGAGACAGAGAGAGAGAGAGAGAGAGAGAGAGAGAGAGAGAGAGAGAGAGAGAGAGAGAGAGAGAGAGAGAGAGAGAGAGAGAGAGAGAGAGAGAGAGAGAGAGAGAGAGAGAGAGAGAGAGAGAGAGACAGAGAGAGAGAGAGAGAGAGAGAGAGAGAGAGAGAGAGAGAGAGAGAGAGAGAGAGAGAGAGAGAGAGAGAGAGAGAGAGAGAGAGAGAGAGAGAGAGAGAGAGAGAGAGAGAGAGAGAGAGAGAGAGAGAGAGAGAGAGAGAGAGAGAGAGAGAGAGAGACAGAGAGAGAGAGAGAGAGAGAGAGAGAGAGAGAGAGAGAGAGAGAGAGAGAGAGAGAGAGAGAGAGAGACAGAGAGAGAGACAGAGAGAGAGAGAGAGAGAGAGAGAGAGAGAGAGAGAGAGAGAGAGAGAGAGAGAGAGAGAGAGAGAGAGAGAGAGAGAGAGAGAGAGAGAGAGAGAGAGAGAGAGAGAGAGAGAGAGAGAGAGAGAGAGAGAGAGAGAGAGACAGAGAGAGAGAGAGAGAGAGAGAGAGAGAGAGAGAGAGAGAGAGAGAGAGAGAGAGAGAGAGAGAGAGAGAGAGAGAGAGAGAGAGAGAGAGAGAGAGAGAGAGAGAGAGAGACAGAGAGAGACAGAGAGAGAGAGAGAGAGAGAGAGAGAGAGAGAGAGAGAGAGAGAGAGAGAGAGAGAGAGAGAGAGAGAGAGAGAGAGAGAGAGAGAGAGAGAGAGAGAGAGAGAGAGAGAGAGAGAGAGAGAGAGAGAGAGACAGAGAGAGAGAGAGAGAGAGAGAGAGAGAGAGAGAGAGAGAGAGAGAGAGAGAGAGAGAGAGAGAGAGAGAGAGAGAGAGAGAGAGAGAGAGAGAGAGAGAGAGAGAGAGAGAGAGAGAGAGAGAGAGAGAGAGAGACAGAGAGAGAGAGAGAGAGAGAGAGAGAGAGAGAGAGAGAGAGAGAGAGAGAGAGAGAGAGAGAGAGAGAGAGAGAGAGAGAGAGAGAGAGAGAGAGAGAGAGAGAGAGAGAGAGAGAGAGAGAGAGAGAGAGAGAGAGAGAGAGAGAGAGAGAGAGAGAGAGAGAGAGAGAGAGAGAGAGAGAGAGAGAGAGAGAGAGAGAGAGAGAGAGAGAGAGAGAGAGAGAGAGAGAGAGAGAGAGAGAGAGAGAGAGAGAGAGAGAGAGAGAGAGAGAGAGAGAGAGAGAGAGAGAGAGAGAGAGAGAGAGAGAGAGAGAGAGAGAGAGAGAGAGAGAGAGAGAGAGAGAGAGAGAGAGAGAGACAGAGAGAGAGAGAGAGAGAGAGAGAGAGAGAGAGAGAGAGAGAGAGAGAGAGAGAGAGAGAGAGAGAGAGAGAGAGAGAGAGAGAGAGAGAGAGAGAGAGAGAGACAGAGAGAGAGAGAGACAGAGAGAGACAGAGAGAGAGAGGCTATCGATATAATGGCACGCTTACACGTTCTTCAAAACGCTCTGGTGAGATTCCTGAAGGGAAAGAGGAAATTTGATCATCCCTTCTGAGATCCCTTCATTGGCTTCCGATACATTTCAGAATTGAATATAAAATTGTATTACTGGTGTATAAATTCTAATCTTCTAATCTGTTTGACTTACTCCATTTATATTCTCCCACTAGAAGTCTTGGATCTGAAGGAGAAGTTTCGTTTCAGATCCTAGAACCCTCTCTGTCGGAGTTCAAGTCATGTCTCAAAATGTATTCATGTTCTGTTGCTTTTAGCTTATAATGATTGTTCTGTTTTAAACTGTTCATGTTTATTTCTATGGGCTCTGTTTTCTGTGCACAGCCCTTTGGTCGGCCAGTGGCCGTTTTTAAATGTGCTGTATAAATAAACTGAACTGATATGTATTGAAAAATCACACCAAGAAAAGATGGCGTTTTAAAAGACAACAATTGAAAAAAGTATGTATTATATAAATTCAACCCACCAAAGTGGCTCGTAGGAGTGACACCACTGCAGAAACACATACGTGTTTGACGGGTGTTAATGTCAAGCCCTGTTTACCACCATAAATAAAAATCTATTTAATTAGACTTTTTTTAAGCTAACTCTTATATTCCAATAATAATGATTATCATCCAATATCCATTTGAGTCTACCCTTTTGTGTTCCCAGAACTCAGTTGGTCTCGACTGCAGGAGATTTTATTTTTCACTGTTTGATTGAAATCAGTTTTATGACCAGGGTTTCTAGTCATTGTCGAGTGGGCGGTTCAGTTTCGATGCAGACAAATGGCAGGATTAGCTTTCACTGGTGTTTTCGGGAAGATGCTCTTCAAAACGTCGATGGGTTTGGTGATTCGCGGTTTTCAAGAGCACTTCTTCAAGGCCAGTGGAGAAACCTGCGAAGCCTGATTTTCATTGGTCATTTTCTACTATTAGAATTGGGCACTGAAATGCCTTCCGTCTAAGATAAAAGGTTAAAATTGCTCAAAAGTGGAGGCGTGTTTTTCTTCAGGCGGCCACGGCTTCAACAAACCTCGTTTATTTTCAGCTGTTGAAAGTTGCTCATTTTGACCTTCAAACTGTCTTTCCTCTGACCCCTGGGCAGTTTCTCCACTTCTTGTTTGACCTGAGACAAAATTAAGATAAACAAGTTACATTTCAAACTTGAAAATTTTACACAAATCTATGTCATCTACAATGGCCCCATAAAGTATTGGAGTCACATTTAAAGACATGTATGATAATGATGACTTTTACACTAGTAAAAATTGTAAGCAAGAGAATGTTATGTGAGATGTCAGCAACTCAATATTTCATCTTTAAATCGGCTCTTAAAAGGGGTGGTAAAACACATTCTTTGAAGGCCTGATTGTGTTTGTGGGGTGCACTGTAACGTGTTCATGCAGTTGCATTATTTTTCATATATTTGACCTTTATTCGACACTGCTGTCCCTCCTTGTAAAAACGGTCTGATGGTTTCCGGGTTCTATGAAGCCGGTCCTCAGAAATACGCAATGGGCTCAGATCGGTCAGCTGGCCCAGTGTGTTGTGATTGGCTAACCGCCTAGTGCGTTTTTCGAAACGCCCCGCCTTACCTTTACCGGTAGTCTGTGCTTTGGTAGTATTAGAAACAATGTTGATTCTAGCGATTATAGGCAAATATCTGTCACAAGAACTATTGACCCAAAACGAGCGCTAAACATTGACTTTACTCTAGTAGCCCAATCAAACACAGAACCATGTTTAGCATGCCTGTAGATAAACGATACATAAACGCTCTAATCAAAGAATAACTTGCACTAATTCCAAAAAATTCGTTAAGTATGTTGAGCATTTAAAAACTGTTTGTAGAGCGTTAGGTTGGTTACTTCCTTTTGTCGGATAATTACGTTAAACACATCGTAAAATAAATCATACTTAGGTTGTGTCCGTGAACAGCTTCTGTTTTTAAAGCTGGAACTGCTCCATCTTTCAGGACAAGCCGTTGTGCGAATCCGAAGATTGTGGAAGCTTTCCTCCGTAAAATGTGCAGCACAGAGAGCGAGATTTGGGTAATAATTATGAGGGACGAGTTAAAAATAAATTAACCATTGATCCCTAACTCCCCCGTCCCTAGGAAGGCTGAACAAAGTGGACCTGCAGTCCGGATGAGAATAACAGCGTTTCGTCGGCACTGCGGCAGCAACACTCCAGCCTGCTAACTACACCACAACAACTCTTCTCCACACAATAATAAAACATGGCCCCGCCCCCTTATTTAATATTCTCGGAGGAGGGGTTTATGCAAATATTGGGGTTGGTGATGTCAGCAACCCTGGAGGAATGTCTGTAGTCCTTAGAAAATGATTTCTTTAAAAGCAAATCTCTCCCTTTGCTTTAAACTGTGAGCGCTGTAACTTTGCAGATGTTGTTTATGCTCAAACAGTGACATTACACACTAGCTAAAGTCAGAAAAGTGAAATCGTGTTTTACCACCGCTTTAAATCTCATCTGTTCTCTCTGGCTTTTGATTAGATTGATATTAGTAGATTTGACATTATTTTGGATTGTATCGGGTCTGATGTGTTTATATTGTGTACCTGCCTTGTTTCTTTTTATGCTTTCTTTTATATGCACATTGTCTTACTGTACAGCGTAACTCTGTTGCTTTTAAATGTGCTATAGAAAGAAAATTTGACTTGACTTGACTAAATCCTTAATTTTAGTCCATTTTATTCAAAACTGCATAAAAACAACCATATTGTTTCTAGATGTTGTTGTTGCTTCTCTTCAGAAAACTGCAAGATATTATAGAAATTATCAATACACTGACAGTTTCATATTTAATATTCTTCTCAATTTTGACAGAAATGTAAAAAATATTATCATTATCAAAAATAAAAATTAAAAAAAATATTTACGATGACAGGTTTCAACATACAAAAAAGACTATTATTTGCTAATTCAAATATATTAATTATAATGGAAATTAAATTCTTTACCAATAACATTAATTCAACAGTTTTATGCAATGTGGGAAATCACTGAAATTGAATGTGCTTTAGGTGTGCTTTTTGGGGCCACTGTAAGTAATATTTCAGGTATAACTCGATCACCTCTTTCTTCTTGTGCTTCATCTGGTCCAGGAACTTGCTGTAGGCCTTTTCTTGTTCGGCGCGAATGCGTTTGCCCTCGTCCAGCAGCCGTGTGGTGTGATCCAACTCCATTTTCTCTATGGTCTGTTTCTGCTGTTTCTCCAGGGTCTCCAGCTCCGTGTCAAAGTATTTTTTCTTGGCCTGTAAGCACAGCCGCAGACCAATATATCAGCACGATTTATTAACATTTTACACAAGTGCATAAAGTGTGTGATATTGTGGAAGATTCTCCCAGGAATATTGTCCAATAAAATGCAGAATTGAATGGGAACGCCACTCGCCCTAATACCATCTGCCAGTGACTAGCAACTGCAAGTATCAAAACATGTACGATGTATGAAAGGGATGAGCCTGTCAATTAACCCACTCTAACTTCCTGTTTAAGGCAAGACACTATGGACAAAAGCATAAAACTGGTCAACTTTAAGATTGTCTTCTGTAATACCAAATATGTTTCTTTTATTGCACTATTACACTATCTATTTGTGTCTGTAGATTTCCATACAACACACGATTAAAGGCTGCCTTCTGAAAATGACTGAGCCAGAAATCGCCACTTCAGTACTCCCACAGAACACATTCTTCATAGGTCAGGTTCACACAGCAGCAGAATACGGCTGTCAGACCTGTATTTGAGTCTTTAATATGCTTACGTTCACACACAGTTCAGTCATTTATGGGAGTGACAACCACATTCTAGAACCGATCTCACACCCGTACATTTCCAGGTCTCACAACTGCATTCTTGGAAAAGCAGCATTGTGTGAATGGAACCGGACAGGACAACTCGTCATACAGTGAGATGATGCTTCATGGACGTCGGAACCATTGTATGTTTTTAAGACCAATGATGTTGGACACACTCACTCACATGTCTGTTCACTTACCCCTAAACACTTTATTATTAAACACACGTTAGACACTTTGTTTCCACTTTTTGAATATTTTCTTATTTTTTATTGAAAATAAATGCCTTTCCGATCTGATATGTGATGGGAAAAGGGAGCAGAGTGAGTTTGGCAAAAGGCAGATTTGAACCTCGGGAGCTTTCTGCCACACACCTTACCTATTGCCGCTGTAAAAATGTGGTCTTCTGTAATTTTGTCTGGCCCAATGAGACAATTAGTAAACAAGGCGGAATATTTGGACTTAACGGAAATCTACTCCAGGCAATTTTTTTCTGGGGGAGGACCCACACAGATTTTTTTTTTGTAATGCTTAATTTGCATATTTAACCTTAATATTTCAGAAAAATTGTAATACAAAAAACAAATGTCTGCATTCCAGACAGAATGGATTTGGGATTTTCCCACCTCCCTCTAGGAAACAACGTCTGGAACGCCACTCAAAGTCGGACATTCACCGTGTGAACTCGGGGTACATCAATCAACCCCCGACCTCAGCGAGACACGTCATTTAACGTCAAATGGCACGTCCTGCTTCCAATGAATATGAACGTAAAAATAAACTTTAACATTAGACATTAAAGGGATAGTTCACCAAAAAATTAAAATTACGCCATGATTTCCTCACCCTCAAGTCATCCTAGGTGTTTATGACATTCTTCTTTCAGCTGAACACAATCAGAGTTATATTAAAAATGTCCTGGCTCCTCCAAGCTTTATAATGGCAGTGATTGTTGCCTCGTTTATGAAGTCCATAAAAGTGCATCTATCCATCATATAACTGCTCCACACGGCTCCGGGGGGTTAATAAAGGCCTTCTGAAGTGAAGCGATGTGTTTGTGTAAGACAAATATCCATATTTAAAACTTTATAGACTAAATTAACTAACTTCCGGCGGTCAGCGGTATGCAAGTCAATTTACGGCGAAAGAGTAACCCCTGACCTTTGAACCCTTGACGCATGCGTATTGACGAACGCAGAAGCGCAGAGGATAGAGCAAAACAAAACACCGGTCATGAATTAGAGTCTAAAACGTGCATTTTTAAAGAGAAATGTGGGAGGTTTTCCATATAAGAGAAGAGGGGCTTGAGTTTGTGTCCCAGCCTGATCCATGAGAGGCGTCAAAGCTTGAGATGCTCCTGTACATGGCGTCAGGGGTTACTCTTTCGCCGTAAATTGACTCGCGTACCACTGACCGCCGGAAGCTAGTTATTTTAGTCTATAAAGTTTTAAATATGGATATTTTTCTTACACAAACACATCACTTTGCTTCAGAAGGCCTTTATTGACCCCCCGGAGCCGTGTGGAGCAGTTATATGATGGATAGATGCACTTTTATGGACTTCATAAACGAGGCAACAATCACTGCCATTATAAAGCTTGGAAGAGCCAGAACATTTTTAATATAACTCTGATTATGTTCAGCTGAAAGAAGAATGCCATATAGGATGACTTGAGGGTGAGGAAATCATGGGCTAATTTTCATTTTTGGGTGAACTATCCCTTTAAGCGATTTTATGTTATTTTCATTCTGTTTTGCCATATTTGACACAAAAACAGGATATTCTCTCATTGTGTCATGGCGACATCATGTGGTCAACATATGAACGTGATGTGTGATTGACTGGAACTCGCTGAGGTCTAAAGTGGGACATTTAATTTGGGATATTCCCATGTCCAACCTCGTCTGGAACGCAGCATTAGGGCCAGATTTACTAAACAGGGCAAATTAGCGTGAGGGCAAAAAAGCACCGATGGGAGTGGACAGTCCTGTGCGTGATCTACTGACAACACACAAATTAATGAACACAGATGCAGCCGGATCATTTACATAATTACCACCGCGATCTACCCGTTAGCGTCTGGTTTAACACATGCTTACTTTGGGTGGTAAATAATGGTGCAAACACCAGTAAATTAACTAGCAAACCTTAGTAAATCACCTTACATGATTCATTTAAATACTCTCCTCCCATAAATACTGCGTCTGAAAGGGAAACAATAAGATCAGCTGCAAAAATAACCCTGTCCACTCCTTTTGAGACACTTCTTTAGTAAATCCTGACAGTAGTTTTTTAACGGCAAAAGAGGGTTTGCACTGATGCAAGCTGTTAGTAAATCTGGGTCTTAATGTATTGTGATTGATCAACAAGGGGAAGTATGGTGATATATATTACTTAATTGTTTACCCCATTCACCTGTGATGTCTTAATAGAAAAGCCATTTTATAATGTCTTTAAATTGAGATCAACTTATTGCACAATAACAAATGTGGTGGCAGAGAAAGATTGAGGAGGCCACTGCTGTGGGTGCTGAAGATCTGCGACACTTACGTTCATCTCCTGGTCGAATCTGCGCTGCATCTGTTCCCGCTGCTCTTTCAGCTTCAAGTTGAGCACGGCCTGAGCGCGATGCTGCTCTTTCTGCAGCAGACGCAGGTCTCGAAGCTCCTGACGCCTGTGTGTATGAATGAACGCAGACATTTAAATATACATTTGAGGAATTGTTTGACTGACTTTACATAAAAAAATTATATTTTTCTTTTGTAGGGCACCAAAACTATTTGGATACCAACATTCTTCAAAACATCTTTTGTGTTCCTCTGAAACTCCGAGTAAATGGTGACGCAATTTTCATTTTTTTGGGTGGACTATCCCTTTAAACTGAACATGTGAAGTATCCCGCCAACCAAAGAATGTCTAGAATTCAGCAATAGTCTGTTCTTCTACTGTCACGGCCCACAGAGAGCACTACAGAGGATTCATGGGAAAGACGCCCCCACCTCATTCACTGCATGACTTCACTGACAGCCAAAGACCAGAGGAATGTTCCACAGAGATATTTCATGTGGGGGTAGATCTCAAGCCTGTCAAAAACATGTCCCAGTCATATTTCATCACAAAACCAAAAGAAAGAAAGAAATTACATTTTGCTTAAGGACAATGAATTCTATAATTAAGAAGATTGAGTTCTTATTTTGATTTTGGAGTAAAATATGACCTGGACATGTTTTTTTGTGAGACGGAGTGCTCTCAGTTTAACAGTTGTTACATGCAAGGGCGCTATCACACCACTAGATGGCAGAAGTGGCATTGTTTGTAGCTGCAGACGGAGTGCAGTGCGTGTGTGTGTGTGTGTGTGTGTGTGGTGGGAAACACTCGGGTATATAATCTACTACCACCAGCTGAGGTGCTTCAAGAGAAAAGGCTAGATTGAAAAGTTCACAAGAATTCAGATGATGGATCTGTTGAAGAGAGATTTGAGCTCTTGATTTGTCCTTTTAAAGCGGCCCACTTCCTCTGGCTGTACACAAAGCTTCCCTTGTGTGTTAATGTCCCATACGGAAAGACAAGGTCTTGGACCTGAGACTTAAAATAGTCTGTTTACACAGCCGAGAGGCAAGATCAAGTAGAAAAACTTTGTTTTTTTTTCTCTCTCTTAAAGGATAGTTCACCAAAAATGAAAATTCGGTCATCATTTACTCGCCCTCATGTCGTTCCAAACCTGTAAGACTTTAGCTTATCTTTGAAACATATGAAGATCTTGTAATGATACTGTTCTAAAGATTTCTGTCCCTCCATTGACAGTCAACGCAACTACCACTTTGACTTTTATTCACATGTAAACGCATCACGTTTGAGCTTCAGCGAGAACCAATGAGGTTCATTCTCGTGTTACGAAGCACGTTTGAGCTTCAGCGAGAACCAATGAGGTTCATTCTCGTGTTACGCAGCACGTTTGAGCTTCAGCGAGAACCAATGAGGTTCATTCTCGTGTTACGCAGCACGTTTGAGCTTCAGCAAGAACCAATGAGGTTCATTCTCAGCGATCGTGTCTCCACAAAATTTGAACTAAACTGCTTGATTTAGTACATATGGATTCGTTTTACAAATCTCTTTATGAATTTATGATTTTTTGGAAATAACAAAAGTGGTAATTGTGTGGAATGTCAATGGAGGTAGAGAAAGCTCTTGGGTTTCATTAAAAATATCTTGATTTGTGTTAAGATGAACAAAAGTCTTACAAGTAATTGATGACAGTTTTTTTTCTCCATCTTTTAAAGAGCTTGATTAAATGGAGTGATGGCGTGGACTTGCCTGAGGAACCTCATTTCCTCGTCTTTCTTCTCATCATCAGTGATGATTTTGGAGGTGGTGACACTCACCTCGACACCATCAACCAAGAACTTACGGGTGCGTTTGAGCGTCTTCTTGGAGTCCTGTTAAAAAAATAAGTGAGAGAACCTAAGAAACAGAAACTGTGATGATGTGTTAGTAAGATTTAAGGGAACTGTGGATGGGAGATTACAAAAAAGAAGACATGCACATGAAGGAACTAGGACTGATAGAACTAGAAGCATAATGAAAGAAAGAAGAAATGAGAAACAGAGTCAGAGGGTGTGAACAGGAAGCAGTGAGATTGCTGTTACCCTGTAAAGCTAGTTTTGACAGGAAGTGTCAGCAGCTTGTGAGCAGAAAGTAAACAATGTAAACAAGAAGGTGAATCTCACAAAATGTATACATTGTGGCATGTTCTTAAGCATATAACCTAAATATAATATATTATTTAAACTGTGAATATTAATATAATGGCAGTAATTGTTGGATTATAAACTAACATGTATATAAATGTATGAATGCTTTGTAGTTTCAGTGCCTTAAGCCACTCAATTCATTTCATTAATTTAGACAGTCGTATTTTATTGGATCTTGTCATATAAATGTCGTCACTTGTCAGCAAATGACACTAAGAACTGTGTCTATTTAACGCAGCTGAGCAAACAGTCACATCCTCTGTCAGCCACGAGTTTGTCGTTTTTATGCTGTACACTTGAAATTGAGTTTGTTGTGAGTCAAACCCTGCTGTTTGAAGCTGAACGTGCAATTCTCGCCCATCCTGTGATGTGGTCTTGGTGCGATAAAGCCACAGGTCTTGATACAATGCAGTGTGCATGCACAAATGTTTGCTAAAATCATTGTTGAACTGTCATTTTGATCATGCAGCATCAAATCTAAAGCACAAGAGAGAGTTAAACTTCTGAATCATGCTGGAAAAACGGCAGACATGAGAAATGAGGCTGTTCTCTGGTGCCCTAAACAAAGAACAGAACGCCAGCGACGGACGACCCAACAATCATCACATAGTGACTGATGCACAATACTGAATGGATCATAGACAAAGAGCATTTGGGAGAAATGGGTGGAAAATCTGACATGAGCTCCACAGACGTGCTGTTTGAAGTATGCAACACATGAATGACTTCATTTAAAGTAAACCAGTTTCGGAAATGATGAATACAGATGCACTCACAATGAAAGTCTATGGAGCTAAAAAAATTCATCTACTGTACCTGGATGATATAGACAACTTTACAGCTCAAATATTATTTTTTTGAGACATAATAATTGTCATATTATAATTTTGTAATCATACCAGAGATGCTAGATGTTCACATCCAGAACTAAAACTCATGTTATTTTTATATAATACTGTTCAAAAGTTTGGGGTCAGTGAGATTTTTTTGAAAGCTCACCAAGGCTGCATTCATTTGATCCAAAATGCAGTGAAATATTATTAAAATTATAAATATGTTAATATATTTTAAAATGTAAATCGTTGGCAGCACTTATCTAAATATAAATCTTTATCATCATTCCCGTTTCACCTGGTGTTTTAATCCGTCTCTTTTGTCCACTTTCAGCCACTTCTGTCCGGATTTCTTCGAGGGGAGGGTCTATGGGCGGGTGTTTTTCAGATCTTTAGATCTAATGGATGAAATAAGCTCACGTCATTTACATATGAACGTGACCGGAGCCGACGGAGAAACACACAGAGAGCATCAGCTTTAGTTTCTGCTCCGACAGACTCAAGACCAGCCGAACGCTGTGAGTGTGTGTTAGAAATCAGGAATGGAGAGAGAACTTGGGACGTTTCTCATCTCCAAACCAAACTTGGGTCTCCAGCCGAGAGTTTAAATCCCGTCTGGCTAGCGCTCGTCCCATAATGTTCAGCATTAGGTCAGTAGAGGAGAGTAGGGCGTCTTTTAGAGGCTGTTCCAGTGCATTTGACCACATGAGCGTTTACACTACGGAAGCAATCCGGTCCAATGTGTGTTCAACTCCCTCTGGAAGTGGTCGAAAGTGGACAAGCTCAAAACGTTTTACACCCTATCTGTATTTAGCATCGTCCATTGACCAAAACACATCTTAATACCCGATGTAAACAGGGCCTATAGTATATCCAATTTCATCCGCATACATACAGTATACTCAAATATGCTGAAATATACTATATAGCAAATCTCAACAGATCCATTGCTAGTATCGTTGCAAAAATTAAAAAACACGATTACCCAGCTCTAATCTTCCGAATGTGATTAGCAGACATGAATATGTTAAAACACTATAAACATTAACATGGCTTTCTGTAAATCTGCTTTGGAAAAATGTGTATTGTCAAAAGCACTATACAAATAAATTTGACTTTACTACTTCAACAGGCTTTAGGAGTAAAGAAACACTTCCTTTGTTTAGCAAGATTTTGCTTTAAACCTATAAAATAGAAATTACAGCTTCAATTGTAGGGTTGTCAATAAATTACAGGGCTGTCACTTGGCCAAGATACTTCGCAACCTGTAATTCATAATTTCTAAGAACTACTTTCTAGCGGCTATTAAAGACTATTTTAATAATTTTACTGACAATGCTAAACAAAGTCCAATACATTTCTGGTTTGGTGTCAATGAAGGGGTGCTTGAGCCTTCCTTATGGGGCTCTGGAGATACACAAGACATCAAAAGTTGAGATGCTTGGTTTAAATATATGTCGAACCTCATACATCCCTCCATCTTGGAGTACAGAGATGGTTCGGGCACTGCGCGGTAAGAGATGATTTGGATGGCAGAAGTTTCTGGTTGTGTTTGCAGACAGGCTCGGCTCTGTTTGACAACGTCCACACCCTGTTTGAGCTCTGTACCTTCACTGTACTACTGTGTGTATTACCCACCCAAAGCTGCGGCACCTTCCAGAACGTTCCACTAGCTCTCATAAGCCAGGCTCTGTTCTACTGTGGCCCAACGAAGTAGCTGGCACTGAGACAGTAAACAGTAGACCACATAGTCAACGAGAGCGGAAGTGAGAGTATAAGTAAAAGCAAGCATGTTAAAGACCAAGTGTGTCAGTGTTCTATGTTCCAGACTAACATTTAAGAACAGTGTCACCAAAGCCACCAAGATCTACAGACTGTTTGGTTGAACAAGAAGGGGGATGTAAGAATCATTAAATTATTTTCGCATTCAATAAGTACAGTTACTTATTACATGTTTTGTCTCTTGGAAATGCACTTTTAACACATTTAAGCACTGACTTTGAGTAGGGATGCATATGTAAATCTATTTAACAGTAACAACCGTAAATATATAAATGGTTAAAATGTAAATATACTATATTGCCAAAAGTTTTGGGACGTCTGCCTTTACATCCACATGAACTGTTAATCCATAGGGTTTAACCCACTGGAGTCTGAGCTGTTTTGGGGCCCTTTAGAAGTTTTGACATGCTCTGACATTTGGACATTTATGGAGTTGGCCCGCCCTTTGCAGCTATAACAGCTTCAACTCTTCTGGACCTTTCCACAAGGTTTAGGAGTGCGTTTATGGGAATTTTTGACCATTCTTCCAGAAGCGCATTTGTGAGGTCAGGCACTGATGTTGGACGAGAAGACCTGGCTCGCAGTCTCCGCTCTAATTCATCCCAAAGGTGTTCTATCGGGTTGAGGTCAGGACTCTGTGCAGGCCAGTCAAGTTCCTCCACACCAAACTCGCTCATCCATGTCTTTATGGGCCGACGCTTTGTGCACTGGTGCACAGTCATGTTGGAACAGGAAGGGGCCGTCCCCAAACTGTTCCCACAATTGTCCAAAATGTCTTGGTACACTAAAGCATTAAGAGTTCCTTTCACTGGAAATAAGGGGTAACGCCCAACCCCTGAAAAAACAACCCCACACCATAATCCCTCTTCCACCAAACTGTACACTTGGCACAATGCAGTCAGGCAAGTACCGTTCTACTGGCAACTGCCAAACCCAGAGAAGGAAACATGATTGGTCACTCCAGAGAACACGTCTCCACTGCTCTAGAGTCCAGTGGTGGCATGCTTTACACCACTGCATCCCACGCTTTGCATTGCACTTGGTGACGCAAGGCTTGGATGAGCTGCTCGGCCATGGAAACCCATTCCATGAAGCTCCCTACACACTGTTCTTGAGCTCATCTGAAGGCCACACAAAGTTTGGAGGTCTGTAGCTACTGACTATGCAGAAAGTTGACCCTCAGCATGCGCTGACCCCGCTCTGTGATTTTACGTGGCCTATCACTTCATGACTGAGTTGCTGTTGTTCCCAATTGCTTCCACTTTGTTATAATACCACTAACAGTTGAGCGTGGAATATTTAGGAGTGAGGAAATTTCACGAATGGACTTATTGCACAGGTGGCAACCTATCACGGTACCTCGCTTGAGTTCACTGAGCTCCTGAGAGAGACCCATTCTTTCACAAATGTTTGTAGAAGCGTCTGCATGCCTAGTGCTTGATCTATACACCTGTGGCCATGGATGTGATTGAACACCTGAATTCAATGATTTGGAGGGGTGTCCCAATACTTTTGGCAATATAGTGCATTCTGATAGCACAACTGACTAGGACCATGTTCTTCCATAACCTCAGGTAAACTATGCATGACTTGTCACTACCATGGAAAAAAGTATCTATATGGTTTCTCTAAAACTATCATGAAAAACAGCAGCCTAAACACCTTTAGTTCAAGGCAAAAGCAAAAAAAATAAAAAATTGTAACTTAAATACTGTAATTAGACTCAATATACATGACATTACCTCTTTCCCCGCTAGTGTTTTTTTAGACCGCCAGCATTTTCGATTATTTTCACAAAAGTTTCATGGCCCCCAGAAAATTTTATTCTAGCTTAATGCATTCTTTTTTTATCAACACTTGAATGTGTTCGGATTCTCAGAACTAAGAATTTCAGTACTCTTTTAGAAGGTCACAGCGCCCCCTAGCGTATAACAGTGAAAACATGGAAAGCCAGAAATTTCCGTCAATGGCGGGGAAAGAGTTAAGTCATATGATGCTTTTTAATATCTGGATTTTCCTTTAATGTGTAATGTCTGTTTGTGCATGTATACAAACTGCAACGTTGCAAAGCTCATAGTCTCCCACAAAGAGATTTAACAGAGAATACTGATCCAGACCTGCCTAAAACGCCTCGATTCAAATCCAGATACTACTTCCTCAAACGTCTACGTGAAATATTAGCATATTTCATCATGTCCGTCCAAAGGTGTGCGCAAAGAAAGAAGACGAGTTATCGACTCGAAAATGTGAACTTGTGAAAAAAAAGTGACATCATGCACATGTGTATTACGTGTTCAGTGTATAGGCATGCAGAGTTTCTTTAGTCGTTTTCATGGATCAGTGTTAATGGGGATCGTTTTGACAATGTTGTCGTCTGTGCGGAAAACTTCTCAAAAACATTTAATTGGTGTTCTGTAAACGTACTCTTAAACACAGACTTACCCTTAAAGAGAAGGTGCCCATGTCAATGTTTTCACTGGCTGCATCGGAGTATCGATTTGATAATCTGCCATTTGTGTGAGGAAGCAAACTCTCCAGATCCTCACCAGCCAAAGAGGACCTGTTGCTCACCATAGAGACACGATTGGTCAGCTCCTTGGAATAAGTTTGGTCCAGCATGGGATGTGGTTGCTGGTTAGGCATTACTCCACTGTGTTCTTCCTCCGGTTTCTGTGGTTTCTCTGAGGCCGCTGAGGGCTGCTCCATGGTGTCTGAGGAAGATTCTGATGACTCTGAAGGTTCTGCGGTCCTCAGCAAAGGAAGCTCTTGTTCAGAGCTCTCAACCACCTTGGTGTCCTCCTCAGAGGTGGGCGAGATTTTTCCATCCTCAATGCCGGAGTCGGAGCTAGAGGCCTTGCCTGATGCCTCGCTCTCGGGTTTGTCATGATCTTCCTCTGGAAACTCGCTGAGATTGTCCTCCTGCTCTTTCAAAGGGGTTTCGGTGGACTCGATGGTCCGGAGCTCCTCCTCAATCACCATTGGAGTTTCAGTGTGACGGGTGTCATGTGGATGGTCTCCATGAAAACTGGTCTCACTGGTTACTGATGGGTCTTTGACAGGAGCCTAGAAAGAACACAGACAAAATGAGGCTTATGTGACATAAAAGCCTGACAATTTTCTGTTCTTTCTTCAAAATAATCCACTCTCAGTCCCACTGATAAATATACAGTACACGTTTACTATTTGGTCAGAGTAAACCAGCAATGCTATTGGCTCATTCCATGTCAACTCAACCAGAGGTCGAGTAGAAAGAGGTCAAGTAGAAAAATATTAAAATGTCACAAAGAGTGGTTTCAAACAAAGATTGCTAAAGTCAACAGATTTTACTTATAGACTCACCAATCTCTGTGTAAAAATAAAATAATGATACTGTCATGGTTCTAACGTGATTTTGACACCCCTCCACAAAACATTAATCAGTAAATGCACATACATGTCATCTAATATTTTGTCTTTTATCACTATTTATGTTTGTCAAAATATTAACAAAATCTAAAATTTGAGCCGGGGAAGTTTCCGAAATTTGGTTGATTTGACACGGAATCTGTGCTGTGCTGTTTTTATAAAAAGGAAAGTATCCAGTGCCTGTACTAAAATGGACTGAGAAAACAAATAGCAATGATGCACAGCTGTTAATAAAGACACTAAAGTTGATGGCAGGCCAGAGACTGACAGTAAGCTCATACACAGCCGCAGGCCTTCAACCTTATAACGGTTTCCTTGACAAAAAGAGGGACTAATTGTCCTGTGCTTTATTTAACTCTAAAGAAAGGTGGACGGCGTGTCTTTTGTTTCATTTTTACATGTTTGAAGGCCAGATGAGAGGTGGAAGAGGAAGTGTATTAAGAGTTATTTTTAAATGCTCTTACCATTGTGCCATTCCACCACAACAGCCTAGAATAGATCTTTAAATGGAGACGCTAATGTGAAAGTTGGGTGGGGGACACATGTCCCGTTAACAGTACAGTCAAATAATTTGAAAAGTATTGACAACACAATCACATTGTGACATGAGGGGACATCTCGGTGTAGTGGCGCCCGGTGCCCATGAGACAAGAGTCGGGCTGGTTACGCAATGGAAAACTACAGGGTTTCATTTCTTCTTCTTATTAGCAGTGTTTTTGCTGCTTAACATTTTTGTGGAAACAATGATACCATTCAAACATTTACGGTAAGATTAAAAGAGAGAGATAAATTAATACTTTGAATACATTAAATTTATCAGAAGACATAGTGAAGACCTTTATAATGTACTTAACAAATTTAATAAACGCAAATTTCTATTCATCACAGAATTCTGAAAAAAAGAATCACCATTCCAACAAAAATGTTAAGCAGCAAAAACTATTTCAACATTGATGATGATAATAATAATAATAATAAATATAGCTGCGAGCAGCAATTAACGGGTTTAAGTGCGTTAAGGCCTTTAAACACTTGAGTAAAAAGATAAGTTTCATTTAGCAAGCATGTAACCACTTAAATCATAGACGAAAAAGACAATTTACAGCCAATATAAATAATTTACCATAGGAAATACATGTTTTTTAAGCTTTTTAACAGTTATAGTGCCATATATTGTCCAATCTCCATAAAATTGCATGCTTTAGAATCATATATATATCGCATGTGCTCACCTAATTTCGTGAAGTTCTGAGTTTTCGTTTAGGATTTAGGTTATATTTGGCCACACGCATTTTCTAAATTACTGTTATAGCACGGGTAGAAGAAGTGTAAAGGTAAACTTTTTTTGATAATTATTGATCTAGAGAGTTTGATTTACTCAGATTGGGTGAAAACACCTTGGGCTAGTTTGCAAAAAATGTTTTTTTAACATAATCGCAAATATTTAATGAGTGATTTAATTGACAGCAGTGGTTCTTGAGGCAAAGCTGTTCAGTATGAGGAGATCTGTCAAATGATATGAATATTGTGTGGATGTGTGACCATGTTTACAGAGGCTTAAAACTCGTTAGCGGTTTCTTTTAGAGCCATGAGTCGAACCCACCGAGATTTGTTCCAATCAGCCTTTGTTAAAGGATTAGTTCACTTTTAAATAAACTTTTGCTGATAATTTACTCACCCCCATGTCATCCAAGATGTCCATGTCTTTCTTTCTTCAGTGGAAAAGAAATTAAGGTTTTTGATGAACACATTCCAGGATTTTTCTCCATATAATGGACTTCAATGGGAACCAAACGGTTCAAGGTCCAAATGACAGTTTCAGTGCAGCTTCAAAGGGCTTTAGACAATACCAGATGATGAATAAGGGTCTTATCTAGCCAAACGATCGGTCATTTAAAGTTTAAGCACAAATGCTCGTCTTGCTCTGTTCTGTGATGCGCGTTCATGACGTCACGTAATACGCAATTACGTTGAAAAGGTCACAGTTCAAAAAGGTAGGGCAGGGTGAAAAACTCCATCTCATCTTCTCCTTGAAGTTCAAAATCGTCCGACATCGTTGTTTTACCTTTTAACTCCCTTTTTTGTAAATGCCGTTTGACTTAGTATGTGCACGTTCAACTTGTAAACACTGACTCGGTACTTCTGCCTACGTCAAGCGCGACCTTTTCAATGTAATTGCGTATTACGTGACGTCATAAACGTGCATCACAGAACAGAGCAAGACGAGCATTTGTGCTTAAACTTTAAATGACCGATCGTTTGGCTAGATAAGACCCTTATTCATCGCCTGGTATCGTCTAAAGCCCTTTGAAGCTGCACTGAAACTGTCATTTGGACCTTGAACCGTTTGGTTCCCATTGAAGTCCATTATATGGAGAAAAATCCTGGAATGTGTTCATCAAAAACCTTAATTTCTTTTCCACTGAAGAAAGACATACATGGACATCTTGGATGATATGGTGGGGGGATAATTTGCTTAAATTATCAGCAAAAGTTTATTTAAAAGTGAACTAATCCTTTAACCTTAACTCTAATAGGTGCTCAAACTTCATTGGCCGATGGCAGGCATGTCTTTTGAGATGCGCCGATGTCCTCGTTGACAATAACGGCTCCTTGGACAAAGACACTGCATGCCAATTTTCGGTGGGGTGGTTTCATGTTGTTGTTTTTTTCCAGTTATGGCCAGAAATCATGGCTGTGATTAATTCAACACACTTGAAATTGAAAGTTAAGTGGAGCACTGCATTGTGGGATACCACATCCCATGCTCCGTTGTATACTGCTTACGTTAGCCAATTGTAGTATATTATCTGGATATTCAAGCATAAAAAAAAAAATTGTGCATACTGTACACAATACATATTGTATGCACTGCAGCAAAATTATGAATATATTACATAACCTAAATGAGCTCATATCTGCATAATTCATTGAGTTCTTGGCATGCCGTGCTGTACGGCAGTGTTGTTGCCTTTCATAGGTACACCTGCATTGAAGCGTAGAATCAACTTTCCATGCAATAACAATACAGTTGTCAAAGCACTAAACAAATGTGTCTCTTTACGCTCTGAGCTCTTTTCCATTAGCAGTGCATTATTTTTACTCTCTATCAGCACAGAGTGAACAGAGATTCATGATACAGAGACATATGGGAGGTGTGCAATAAGTGCGAAAAGTCAGACCCGTACAGGTGTGGTATCAGCCGGGTCTTCATCTTCTCCTTCTTCATGATTGTCCTCGATCTCCTCCATCACCTCAGCTTTGGCCTCTGCCACCAGCTCTCTCAATGGACGGTTGTTCTTCACTGAACTCACAAAAGGATGCTGAAACACAGAACGTACGTGGAAACATTACTCTGAGTTCTTCATGATAACATGCACCTTAAGAAGCATGCACATTAAATAATATGAGCCTGAGAATGGGAATTGTGAGAATTGTGAGATTGTCATGTTTCTCTCGAGCCATTACTAAAAATTGTATCAGATTGTCGTGGTTGGCGTCAAACTGAATCAAAGCAGTTAAGAATCACAATCAAATTAAATTAACAGAGCAAGTATTTATATCTGAAATTTGGCCATTCTGTTTGAGTCAACTATTTTCAGTTGATTTGGTCAATAATTATCACATTCTAACCTGAGAGTCCAAGTTAATATTTAATATATAAGTGTAACAACAAGTTTGCATGTTCACGGTTCTCTGATGTTGTTTAACGTCACATTTTAACGCCATAAAATATTTCATATTTGTTAGCAAGTATTATTTTAAATATAAAGTATAACTATTTTCATTTGACATTTTTAATTGAATTATTAATTATACCATGGTATGTCTGAATACTCAATTCTGATTGACTGGACCGTGTGCATCTCGCAATTCTGACTTTATAAATCGCAACTTGTGTGTAATGCACTCCGTGTCATGCATTAAAATTGTTTAATACAGAGCTAACCATTGATTATCCTTTACTTAATAAATATAGTCAAATATCTGTGGTTTTGACCATAATGCCAGTCCTTGACTTCTTGTGCAAGCATGTTATTTTACTTGAAATACACTTGCAATTAGCAAAAGTGGTAGTTCATTAAAAAAAACTGTTCTTCAGAGAGTCTGGGGATTAATTAGTAGATCCACGGAGTTAGACGCTGAGGACTTGAGCTGAACTGTGAAAGCACCAGTGTAATGGAGAGGAACGCTGCTCTCATCTATTATTCAGCTGAGTTGCACCTTGTTTAATTGAAGTGTCCCAGCTGCAGAGCGTATGTGAGGGGGAGTCAAGCGTTAAAAACATACAGCCAGCAATATCGGTTACCCTCACCGATGACCGCAACTCACTGACAGTCAAGAAACAAAACGGCAAGAGACGCTGCAGCCCAGTTCACACGTGCTTCAGAAATAGAGCAACCCAATTCATCGTCCATAGAAAATAGTATGCCATTGTAGGTTGGATAGTGTGTGGTTTACGAGCTGAGATACAGGAACACTACATACACAAAATTAGTAGAGCATGGTGCTGCAACTAGTTAATAGTGAGAATTGAACCCTAAACTAAAGTGTTAACAGCATATAATATTTATACACTGCCTGTAAAACATGACAAATCTAAGACTTTCCTTTTTTAAGACCTGCACAAATAGAATTAATACTGCATGTCCATACAGAACAAGTCCATAAAATCTCAAAATAAATCATGGATCGCAGACTCTTTAACTTCGTTAACCCAAAACGTACGCGAGTGTAGTTTCCGGCGGAAGAGTGACCTCTGACCTGACGCATGATGTCTTGACCAACGCGGAAGCTCAGAGGATCAAGCAAAACAAAACACTGGTCACAAGCAGAAGCTAAAACGAGAATTTTTAAAGAGAAATCCTACGTCCTACGTCATGCGGCATATCGAAAGCCAGTGATTATAGTTTATAAAGTTATACATTTGGATATTTTTCTTCGCTTCAGAGGGCCTTTATCAACTCCCGGAGCCGTGTGGATTACTTTTATAATGGAGGGATGCACTTTTTTTGAGCTTCAAATTTGTGGGTTCACTGCCATTATAAAGCTTGGATGAGCCAGGATGTTTTTAAATATAACTCTGTGTTCGGAAAGAAGAAACTCATATACACCTAAGATGTTTTGAGGATGAATAAATTATGTGATAATTAAAATTTTTGGGTGAGCCATCCCTTTAAACATTCTTCTAAACATTTAACAGGGTAACTATAACGTTTAACATATTTAACATATAAATATATATACACTATCAATACATATGAATTAGAGGGTCGATTATTTTGCTTATCTGACCTTAAAGGCACAGTGTGTAATATTTATGAGGATCTACTGACCGAAATGCAATATAATATACATAACTATGTTTTCAGTGGGGTACAAAGACCTTACATAATGAGACGCTATGTTTTTATTACCTGAGAATGAGCCATTTCTATCTCCACACACCGTGGGTCCCCTTACAGTGAAGTCGCGGCCATGTTTCTACAGAGGCCCTAAAGGGACAAACTGCTCTACAGAGCGTTAGCTACTCTCTGCTGTCTCAGATGACGACATCTTTGTCCTGTGTTGGCCACCGCCAATGCCGCTAAAATTCTGAGAACCTGCAGGGACTCTGTATGAAAGAAGCCTTTGTGTCCGAGCATACACATGATACCTAAAAATGAATATGATGCGGTTCTATTTCAGGCATTTTAAGGTCTCTTGACCTTCACCTTGGTTTCATTGATCAAATTAAACTACAGACAAACCTATAAAGACCTTGACTTTGCGGACTCAGGTTTGCCACTCAGGATGAAACGGTGATATGTGAACTTAGCATACAACTCTTTATAGGATAGCATGTACTGCATATCAATGTTACCCTCTTCACCTTCATCCACCACCTGTCTTACAGGTTGCTTTGTATGCAGCAGAGCATTAGATTAATATGTAATATGAAGCACCCAGAAGTGAGAGTGATATCAGAACAGAAGAGTAAGTTACTTTATATTCCTTTTAATTTAATTAGTATATCAATAAATACAATATAGTTATTTTTGTTATCGTATTTTTGTTCTTAAAAATAAAAATAAAGATGCAAATAACAAACAGTAGAACAAATACAAGAAACAAATTAAATGAACACTGTTTTACTTTTTTCTAGTAAGAAATCATCCAGAAATTAAATAAATGTAAAAATAAAATCACTGCATAGTCATTAGGTGTATTAATTACAAATAAATGGATTATTATTAAAGCTACAAAAGTTATTCAGCCATGCATTCCCTCTGTTCTTGTGTTGTTCTGTTAACGTTAAAGATTAGTTCACTTCAAAATGAACATTTCCTGATATTTTTCTCATCTCATCCAAGGTGTTCATGTCTTTTTTCTTCAGTCGAAAAAAAAAGTTTTTTTTGTGGAAAATATTCCAGGATTTTTCTCCATACCATTGACTTCCATGGCAACCAGACGGTTGAAGGTCCAAATCAAAGCAGTTTCAAATGAAGGGCTTCAGAGGCTCAGCACGATCCCAAACTAGGAATAGGGTCTCATCTAGACAAACCATCGGCCATTTAAAAAAAAAAAAAAAAAAAAAAAAAAACTCAAAATGAATACTTTTTTGCTCTGCGACACATCACGGATTGCACAATCACGTCAGAAAGGTCACGCTAGACGTAGGCAGAAGTACCGCCCCCATGTTTACAAAGCGCTCGTGTGAAGACTAATACAAACATCCTTTAACAAAAAAAAGGTAAAACAATGATGTTGGACGCTTTTAAAGTTCAAGATGGGGTTTTTTTTGGTAAAGGGCGTTTGTATTAGTCCTCACACGTTTGCTTGGGGAGGTACTTCCGCCTACATCTAGCGTGACCTTTCCGACGTGATTACAACAATCCGTAGTGTGTCACAGTGCAGCGCAAGATGAGCAATTTAGGTTAAAAAAAGTATATTCATTTTGAATTTTTTTTTTTTTTTTTAAATGTCCATTGGTTTGTCTAGATAAGACCCTATTCCACGTCTGGGATCGTGCTGAGCCTCTGAAGCCCTTCCTTTGAAACTGCATTGATTTGGACCTTCAACATTTTGGTTGTCATTGAAGTCCATTATGAGGAGAAAAATCCTGGAATGTTTTCCTCAAAAAACTTAATTTCTTTTCGACTGAAGAAAGAAAGACATGAACATCTTGGATGAGATGGGGGTGAGGAAATTTTCATTTTGAAGTGAACGAATCCTTTAATGACACAGACAGCAGCAGGTTTATTATATTATATATTATTATATGGACCTAATGCACGGATCCAATATATTGTTACACATCATTTTACCCCAACTGTTTATATTCACTTAAGACATAACTGACTGTGTTTATGTGAATACTAATCCAGACACTCGTCAACTTTTTTATTAATATATTAATATATAATTGGAGTACTTTATTTACAATAAACACTGCATTAACTTCCCTGCCAGTGTTTTTTTTTTTTAAGTTTCATGGCACCCAAAATATTTTGTTGTATGGATATTTGAACATGCAATACTTCAAAAGAACAAAAAACCTGTTTCATTCTAGCGTTATAATTTTTTTATGAATCTGTTGAAGCGTTAATAAAAAAAAAAATATAAATTGAGCAAAAAGCTGAGAAAAGCCAGTTTTTGTCAAAGACAACATCCAGATCAGATTCAGAACAATGATCAAAACACAGATGGAGTAGATGGAGTCCATCAACACCCCCAAAGCTTCCTCTTCATGGGTTTGACATTAGGCAGTTTTGATTTATATGCTGTTTAATGTTGATGATCATGTCATTTTACATATGCATTCGCTTATATATGCCATTGCTTGTTTCTGCTTCTTTTTTATACTGTGTTTGATATGGGGATTCTGTACTGTTTCAGAAGAGGTGTAATAGTGCCCCCTATAACAGTGAAAACACGGAAAGCTGGAAATGTTGGCAGGGAAAGAGTTAATATCTATGAAAGGCATTAACATGTGCTTTATTAGTACTAATAAACAGCTAATACCCTAGTAAAGTGCATGCTAATAAACTAGTTCATAGTGAATATCTACTTCCTAATATAAAGTGTTATATCTTGTATCACTCGTATCTCTTGCATTATCTACAGTCAGATCATCGTTCTTAAAATTTGTGATGCAGTTTCTAATTAAATTGCTAGCAAGTGTCATCAAAGTCCATTTCACCAAAGTCCACTCAAAGAGTGTTTGCTGAGTGTTCATTTTTGAAGTTTTCAACACAGCACATCTACTGTACATGTTTGTCATTTTGTAAATTCCTTAATTGTTCAGTTCCTCTTTTCTGATGGGGTGGAGGTGAAGAAATACCCTAAAGGAAGAGTGCAATTTGCTGTAATTCCCTTCATCCAGTGGGACAGGAAGCAGCAACCGCCTTGATAAGACGTTTTGCTGTGGCAGTTTCTTTCACCGTCTTGAAATGCCTTTATGTTAAATTTCGAGTGACTGCAGCAAAGAAGGATAATATACTGTATATGTGAAATTCCTTACTTCTAGAAGCTGAGCAGCCGTCGGCCTCGTCTCTGGGTTTCTATCCACAGCTTTTTTCAGGAAATCGTTAAATTCCATTGACCTAAAATACACAAAATCCTTAAACATTTGCCCAAGAGGGGTATACAATATATCTTAATGTGTAATGGTGATACTGTGATAAAATAACATTCAATGGCCATTCCTTCATATTCTAGAAATGTAAAAAAAAAAAAAAAAAAAAAAAGCTATAAATCTAACAAAAAAAAAGCTATGCTCAGAGAACAGGAATCTTATAGTAATGAAGTAGGTCAATAAAATCTTGGGCGGTCACTCCCATGCCCCCGGGATTTGTGGCTTACCACTTGGAAGGCTGATCCAGGGTGGGCGGTTCAGACTTGGCAATTTTTAGCAGGACCCTCATGGGGTTCAGCTCATGGTGGGGTGGCTCTATCTGAGCCAGCTCTATCAACGTGATTCCCAGTGACCAGATGTCGGCTTTATAGTCGTATGGAGCATCCTTCATGGTCTCACACATCACAACCTCGGGAGCCATCCTGAACAGACAGGAAATATCAGAGCAGGTACATCAGAAATGTTCCACTGTAGAGCCAGTTAGACCATAACAAAAGCTTTCAAATACATTTCCAGCAGGGCTTGACATTCACTTTTTTTGCTCACCAGCCACTGTGGCTAGTGGTTTTCCAAAGTTACTAGACACTCAGCATTTTCACATCGATACCATGGGGAAAACCTGTCATATAGATGTTTTTAATAATATCTCATAATGTGGCAGCAGGTTTATTAGGCTGCGGTCACTTTAAGAGCTCACGCACGGATCCATTACACTGTTACACATGCATTTTCTTTCTCAACCGTTTACGTTCACTTAAAACAGAACTGACTGCGTTTACGTGAATACTCGCCATTATTTTGTGTGTGTTTGACTGTTTAAGTGCAATAAGCAGTGAAAAAGAACTCAATTTAGTGCTGAGAGGCGGCTTTATGTGGGTGTGGGCACAAAATCTGCAGGAATGAGTAAAATTATGAGCAATACGCACAATCCTATGCCAAAATTCAAGCCCTGTAACAGCAACAATATTCATCCGGAGCAAATTAAGCAAGTGATGAGGGGAGGAGGGTTTGTGTGTCACTCACTGTTGGGGAGATATGAGAGAGAGAGAGAGAGAGAGAGAGAGAGAGAGAGAGAGAGAGAGAGACAGAGAGACAGAGAGAGTGTGAGTATGGTGTTGTATGTCTACTCTGCGGAAAATGAGTATTGAAGCGTTTCAGATATTTAAGCATCGATATGTATCGAAATCTTTTGACAACACTACATTGCACTTAGTAGATGCCTTTTTAAAGACTACAATTGAAAAAATGCATGTATTATATATACACAATTCAGAGGTGGGTGTTAATGTCAAGCCCTGACTCCTAGTAAGGAAACATGTCTTAAATGACTTCAGATATTTAGACAGTGACTAAAAGAATGAACTGCAAGCCTCTAATCAAACTCCTGAAGTGTGTTCATGAGTCAGACAAGGAGATGTTAATATCAGCTAGCTCCTGTGTGTGTGTACTCAAAGGAAGGACAAAGGTAAGACAGATATTTCATATCAGGACTTTCAAGCTGAACTCTAGTTAATGACTGCTTTAAGGTCCTGTGGGATATGACAAGACCGCTATCTATTAGCATATTTCTATTAAACTCAAAAAACCTGCAATTATTCATTCTAATTATGTTTCATATAATTATATTTTGTAGTGATGTGTCAACAAAACAAAATGAATGTTTTGGCCACTTTAAAGGGCTGAGATCATTGACCGAAACCATTTATGTGGCGCTTCTTTGATGGCACGTTTTGACTGCGTCAGAAGCTACGTCTACATGGACACCTTTTGTTTTAACTGGAATGAAATCATTTTGACTGATGAATCCCAATATAGTGTTTACATGAATGCTAAATGTGGCGTGACAGACGGCTGAATATGCTTTAGTGCAAGCAGCACATGAACTGATCATCTCATCATCTTTACTACTAGTTACATGAAACAAACATGAATGAACATCAGAAGGTATGATCAAAGAAACTTACAGAAACATCTCATGTAAATCACTGAAACATCAATAAAACTTCTTGCAAACAATGTCACGAAGCAATACATTTACCTCAGGAAAGCCATTCAATACCCAGCCAGAAGAATTACTCTAGAGATAGATGTATATATATATAACCTGTTGTCTTCATTATTTAATGTTTAAATAACCTGTCATGAAAACAAGTTATTGAAGCCACTGTTTAAACGCTTATATTTAACAACATAATTATACACTCACCTAAAGGATTATTAGGAACGCCATACTAATACTGTGTT
Source organism: Paracanthobrama guichenoti (assembly GCA_018749465.1). Taxonomy (NCBI): domain Eukaryota; kingdom Metazoa; phylum Chordata; class Actinopteri; order Cypriniformes; family Gobionidae; genus Paracanthobrama; species Paracanthobrama guichenoti. Next base: position 30,251,725 of record CM031963.1, read on the forward strand.
TGACCCCCTTTCGCCTTCAGAACTGCCTTAATTCTACGTGGCATTGATTCAACAAGGTGCTGAAAGCATTCTTTAGAAATGCTGGCCCATATTGATAGGATAGCATCTTGCAGTTGATGGGGATTTGTGGGATGCACATCCAGGGCACGAAGCTCCCATTCCACCACATCCCAAAGATGCTCTATTGGGTTGAGATCTGGTGACTGTGGGGGTCATTTTAGTACAGTGAACTCATTGTCATGTTCAAGAAACCAATTTGAAATGATTCGAGCTTTGTGACATGGTGCATTATCCTGCTGGAAGTAGCCATCAGAGAATGGGTACATGGTGGTCATAAAGGGATGGACATGGTCAGAAACAATGTTCAGGTAGGCCCGTGGCATTTAAACGATGCCCAATTGGCACTAAGGGGCCTAAAGTGTGCCAAAAAAGCATCCCCCACACCATTACACCACCACCACCAGCCTGCACAGTGGTAACAAGGCATGATGGATCCATGTTCTCATTCTGTTTATGCCAAATTCTGACTCTACCATCTGAATGTCTCAACAGAAATCAAGACTCATCAGACCAGGCAACATTTTTCCAGTCTTCAACTGTCCAATTTTGGTGAGCTTGTGCAAACTGTAGCCTCTTTTTCCTATTTGTAGTGGAGATGAGTGGTACCCGGTGGGGTCTTCTGCTGTTGTAGCCCATCCGCCTCAAGGTTGTGCGTGTTGTGGCTTCACAAATGCTCTGCTGCATACCTCGGTTGTAACGAGTGGTTATTTTAGTCAAAGTTGCTCTTCTATCAGCTTGAATCAGTCGGCCCATTCTCCTCTGACCTCTAACATCAACAAGGCATTTTCACCCACAGGACTGCCGCATACTGGATGTTTTTCCCTTTTCACACCATTCTTTGTAAACCCTAGAAATGGTTGTGCGTGAAAATCCCAGTAACTGAGCAGATCGTGAAATACTCAGACCGGCCCGTCTGGCACCAACAACCATGCCACGCTCAAAATTGCTTAGTCAAATTTAAATTAGCTGGCTCAGTGATTCTCACATCAGTTTGAAGCAAAAACTCTAGGCAACATCACCCATTAGGCTAAGTATTGTGGTCGCATATCTATTGTGTGTTTTGAGGCCTTAATTTTAAAACAATTATTTTTGTTTTTCAAAAACCATGCATAAACATTATTCGGTCAAAAATACAAGCATGTACATACATGTTGCTCACATATTATGGTAGCCCAGTTTGTGCTGAATACAGTGCAATTACACTTTTGCCATTAATGTGTTTATAAGCAACAGAAAAAAGCAGAAATGTCAGAGCATGTCAAAACTTCTAAAGGGCCCCAAAACAGCTCAGACTCCAGAGGGTTAAATCACCTTTCTTTCCCATTCTGACATTCAGTTTGGAGTTCAGGAGATTGTCTTGACCAGGACCACACCCCTAAATGCATTGAAGCAACTGCCATGTGATTGGTGGATTAGATAATTGCATTAATGAGAAATTGAACAGGTGTTCCTAATAATCCTTTAGGTGAGTGTATCATTCAAAAGTAATCAAACTGCCTTATGTGCAATTTAAATGTTTTAATCAATTATTTGAGTGTTTATTATTAAATAAACTATGTGCATCACTAATATTTTGATAGTCTATTTGATCTTATATGAAATTATAATTTTATTTTTGCATTACAGATCTGAGAATTTAGGGAAAATGTTAATAGTGATAAAATATCTTTTTGTTTTTTTCCAATTTTTAGGTCAAATATGGCCTTTTTATGAAATATGACTTTTAATTAGCATGTGACATTTATCTAATGACTTGCCTGACAAGCCTGTCTGCAGTCATGTGACTGACCGCAAGTGAATCTTAAAAAGGAGATTCGATCAATCTTAAGCAGCATCAACTGCACTTGCCCGATGTGGTTAAACAGTGAATTTTTAGCACTTACCAATATGGAGTCCCAATAAAAGAGTCTCGTCTTTGGAGAGTTTTGGTGTTTTTGCAGAAACTCCAAAATCCGCTGTAACAAAAAAAATCTGAGATGTTGAATTACATGAAGTTTTGTCAGTAGTAGAAAAAAGCCTTTTTTGTAGTCAACACTTGATTTAGGGTTTTGAAGGTTGTAATATGACAAAGAACGTCAAACGATGTAAAAATGAGGACAATTATTGTATTGATTCTGGTGGGACGGGCCAAAATCACCATGTTAAACTATTATTAGATACTTCAAGTCCTAGGATGGATATTCTTACATTCTAACATTCAAAAGTTTGGGATCTGTAAGTTTATTAAATCTCTTCTGCTCACCAAGCCCGCATTTATTTGATCAAAAATACAGTAAAATGCAGTGAAATATTATTCAAATTTAAAATGACTGTTTTCTATGCATGTAATATAATTTATTCCGGTGATCAAAGCTGAATTTATCATCATTACTCCAGTCTTCAGTGTCACATGATCCTTCACTAATCATTCTAATATGAGGATTTGCTGCTCAAGAAACATCTATTATTATTATTATTATTATTAATGTTGAAAACTGTTGCGCTGCTTAATACTTTTGTGGAAACTGTGAATCTTTGAGCATTTAAATAGAATTTAAATATTTTATAGCCTTATACATGTTTTACAGGTCCTTTTGATTAATCAAAAGTACAGTTATTGTTATTAATAGTAGAATATGGTTAATTTTTTATTATATTTATATAACAATTCATATATTATATTTGTATTATTTCAAATACTAATAATAATTTACAATATTAGTTGTTTTTACTGCATTTTTGATCAATTAAGGGGGGGGAGGGTTTGCTGCTTAATTGACTGGATAGCAAATGCATGGATTGGACACATATTTGTGTGTCGGCAATGACAGATGATGACTCCCCAGAGATGTGTGGAGGACCAGCATCTGAAACAAACGAGCGTGTTTAAAGTTTCTCTCACAGGAAGTGGTAAAGGCCAGATACTCTTGGCCTGACATTCTGGGGTGCCATTAACCAACACACAATGAAGCCACATTCGGTTAGATGTTAAGCAGCATTCAGAGGAAACAATTCTCTCATTGAATTACTAAATCCAATGAGACTTCACTAGAGAAGTGTAAGGAAATATTGTAAGTCAGCTCTTGGCAAACTCACAAGCTACAACAATACAGTGTGTGTTTTTGTGTGTGTGTGTGTGTGTGTGTGTGTGTGTGTGTGTGTGTGTGTGTGTGTGAGAGGGTGTGAGAGAGGTCATAAGAATTAGTAAGAGATCTTACAGCAAAGACACAAGACACGACGCTTAACCAAAGGTCACACTTCAGCTCTGTTACAAAACCTAGTGAGCTGCCTACTTGACAGCATTTTAAGGCATTGCAGCCGCACACCTGATGCAAATGCAGCAGTAATAATAATAGTATATACACCGGTCAGGCATAACATTATGACCACTGACAGGTGAAGTGAATAACACTGATGATCTCTTCATCACGGCTCCTGTTAGTGGGTGGGATATATTAGGCAGCAAGTGAACATTTTGTCCTCAAAGTTGATGTGTTAGAAGCAGGAAAAATGGGCAAGCGTAAGGATTTGAGCGAGTTTGACAAGAGCCAAATTGTGATGGCTAGACGACTGGGTCAGAGCATCTCCAAAACTGCAGCTCTTGTGGGGTGTTCCCGGTCTGCAGTGGTCAGGATCAAAAGTGCTCCAAGGAAGGAACAGTGGTGAACCAGTGGTGAAGAGTTGATGCACGTGGGGAGCGAAGGCTGGCCCGTGTGGTCCGATCAAACAGACGAGCTACTGGAGCTCAAACTGCAAGAAGTTAATGCTGGTTCTGATAGAAAGGTGTCAGAATACACAGTGCATCGCAGTTTGCTGCATTTTGGTTCAGGAATGGTTTGAGGAGCACAACAACGAGTTTGAGGTGTTGACTTGGCCTCCAAATTCCCCAGATCTCAATCCAGTCGAGCATCTGTGGGATGTGCTGAACAAACAAGTCCGATCCATGGAGGCCCCACCTCGCAACTTACAGGACTTAAAGGATCTGCTGCTAACATCTTGGTGCCAGATACCACAGCACACTTTCAGGGGTCTAGTGGAGTCCATATCTCGACGGGTCAGGGCTGTTTTGGCAGCAAAAGGGGGACCAACACAATATTAGGAAGGTGGTCATAATGTTATGCCTGATCAGTATACAACACTGTGCAAAAGTCTTAGGCACGTTAGTTTTTTCACCCCCAAAATGGTTAAGCCAGTTATTTATATCTTTTGCTGGTGAAGTTAGTAGGAAATATCAGTTTATGTTTCCAAACATTCCTTTTGTCATTAATTGTAATAATCCAGTGAGATTTTTGTATGCACAAGGAGTCTGACAACAGCCGCTATGAAACTTCCTGCAAAATAACGTCCTGTCTCTCTTGCATCCATCAAGTCCTGCCCTACATTTTTTTCTTGTTCGAGAAGCTGTTTCACTCTGATGTATGTCACAACAGGGGGAAAAAAGACTATCATCGCAACTTCTGTTTCATGCCAACTTTAAACTGCACCTGACTGAAATCAGATCATCTGACCGATCTGTTCATATACAAACCTAGCTTGATGTCTCCATCCAGTGTGAGGAGAATGTTTCCAGCCTTCAGGTCTCGGTGGATGATCTTCATGCTGTGGAGATACTGAAGAGCCTCCAACATCTGTTTACAGATCACCCGGATCTGAGGTTCCTGAAGACCCCGGTCCAACTCTACACACACAAACACACCAAACTCTTCACATCAGAGAATCTCATAATGTCAAAAAAACCCAAAAAAAAAACAACAACATCAAAAACAGAAATTAATATAATTCATATAATATACAAACCCGATTCCAAAAAAGTTGGGACACTGTACAAATTGTGAATAAAAACAGAATGCAATGATGTGGAAGTTTCAAATTTCAATATTTTATTCAGAATACAACATAGATGACATATCAAATGTTTAAACTGAGAAAATGTATCATTTTAAGGGAAAAATAAGTTGATTTTAAATTTCATGGCATCAACACATCTCAAAAAAGTTGTGACAAGGCCATGTTTCCCACTGTGTGGCATCCCCTCTTCTTTTTCTAACAGTCTGCAAACGTCTGGGGACTGAGGAGACAAGTTGCTCAAGTTTAGGAATAGGAATGTTGTCCCATTCTTGTCTAATACAGGCTTCTAGTTGCTCAACTGTCTTAGGTCTTCTTTGTGGCATCTTCCTCTTTATGATGCGCCAAATGTTTTCTATGGGTGAAAGATCTGGACTGCAGGCTGGCCATTTCAGTGCCCGGATCCTTCTTCTACGCAGCCATGATGTTGTAATTGATGCAGTATGTGGTCTGGCATTGTCATGTTGGAAAATGCAAGGTCTTCCCTGAAAGAGACGACGTCTGTATGGGAGCATATGTTGTTCTAGAACTTGGATACACCTTTCAGCATTGATGGTGCCTTTCCAGATGTGTAAGCTGCCCATGCCACACGCACTCATGAACCCCATCCCATCAGAGATGCAGGCTTCTGAACTGAGCGCTGACAACAACTTGGGTTGTCCTTGTCCTCTTTAGTCCGGATGACATGGCATCCCAGTTTTCCAAAAAGAACTTAAAATTTTGATTGGTCTGACCACAGAACAGTTTTCCACTTTGCCACAGTCCATTTTAAATGAGCCTTGGCCCAGAGAAAACGCCTGCGCTTCTGGATCATGTTTAGATATGGCTTCTTTTTTGACCTATAGAGTTTTAGCCGGCAGCGGCGAATGGCACGGTGGATTGTGTTCACCGACAATGTTTTCTGGAAGTATTCCTGAGCCCATGTTGTGATTTCCATTACAGTAGCATTCCTGTATGTGATGCAGTGCCGTCTAAGGGCCGGAGATCACGGGCATCCAGTATGGTTTTCCAGCCTTGACCCTTACGCACAGAGATTGTTCCAGATTCTCTGAATCTTTGGATGATATTATGCACTGTAGATGATGAGAACTTCAAACTCTTGGCAGTTTTTCTCTGAGAAACTCCTTTCTGATATTGCTCCAGTATGTTTGGCCGCAGCATTGGGGGAATTGGTGATCCTCTGCCCATCTTGACTTCTGAGAGACACTGCCACTCTGAGAGGCTCTTTTTATACCCAATCATGTTGCCAATTGACCTAATAAGTTGCAAATTGGTCCTCCAGCTGTTCCTTATATGTACATTTAACTTTTCCGGCCTCTTATTGCTACCTGTCCCAACTTTATTGGAATGTGTAGCTCTCATGAAATCCAAAATGAGCCAATATTTGGCAACATTTGATATGTTATCTATATTCTATTGTGAACTTAAAATATAAGTTTATGAGATTTGTAAATTATTGCATTCCTTTTTATTCACAATTTGTACAGTGTCCCAACTTTTTGTAATCGGGTTTGTAATATAATAAATATAATTAGTATAATATAATATAATATAAAATAATATAATAAAAATATAATAATAAAAATAATATAATATTATTAAAAAAATGATATAATATAATAAAAATTATATATATATATATATATATATATATATATATATATATATATATATATATATATATATATATATATATATATATATATATAAAAAAAAAAAATATAATAATAAAATAATGTAATATAATAAAAATTTATATAATATAAATAATAAAAATAATATAATATAAATATAATATAATATAATATAATATAATATAATATAATTAGTGCCGTCAAAATTAGCGCATTAAATGTTTTTCAGTTCAACACATTCAAAATATTTAACAATTAACGCAGCATCCGTTTTTCTGTCATCCTTGGGCTAGTGTTAAATTATATGATCACGCTCTTATTAATGCAAATGCTTTTAAACCAGTCAAGCGCAACAATACAGAAGAGAACTGTCCGTGAATGTCCTGACACACACACACACACACACACACACACACACACACAAGTATCGCACGCACAGACAGCACATCAGAACAGAGTTATCTTCAGTGCTTGAACAAACAATAACAAAATGCCCGTTTCGTGGAGTATCCTCATAAGAGCCGTCTCAAATGTGTTAAATAACATCTAAAATTAACTTTAAAACGTTCAGATCTGCGTCATGTTCGGCAGCAACCACTAACGATGTCGGTCATTAAAGTTAATGAAAATTTTAGCTTTAATAAGGATTAATCTATATTTAATTCATAATTTATGCAGTTAAGACGGTGTTTGATAACTTTATTCAACTTCTGAATATTGATTATATATGAAGGCCACAGGTAAATATGACATTTATTATAATGGGTTTATGTGAAGATTGTTTTAAGTTCACTTAAATTAAAAGTTATTTACTTAAAGCTTTCAATTATACTGTAATGTTGAATGTCTATCATTAATATTTTTTAACCAAAAAAAAAAAATCTATTTCATCAAGATATCAGTATCAGTGATAATGGCCTTCGTCTTTAAGTTGTTTCTACATTAAATTGGAGAGTAACTGTGAAATTACTACAATATAAAAATATTAAAAACTCCAATGTTTTTAATCGCGATGTGATTCTAACGTGATTAGTTATTTTTGAATCGATTGACAGCACTCACTAAATAACAATATAATATAATTAATATACTATAATATGATATTATAAAATATAATATAAACTAACGTATAGAGAAAATAAACCGTTTTTAAGACTATTAATGCGTATTTTCTCCTAAAAAATGAAAATACTGTCTGTTTTATAATGTTAAATCCACATATATGCACGTCTAGTTGTACAGTGTGACCTCTTCATAATCTAACTCTGATTCACGAGGCAAAGCAGTGTAACCAAAGGCAATGAACTCTGAGTGACCTTGACTGGCTCATTCAGAAAACATCCAAAATAATGCAGGGAAATTCAGGGAAAAACTGAGTTATGGGGGTAGGGGCTAGGGGACTTACCTAACATGGTGGCATCGACCGCACCTCCGGCGCAAAACTCAATCATTATCTGTGGAGGGAAATGAGGTACAACTTAAGATGGTTTTGTGGAGGAGAGAGATTTCAGTAACAGTTTATTTCACAGCGTCCTTGTTACACATGTAGTAATTACTATAAATCCTGCATAATTACATGCAACTAACACCAAACCACACCCTAACCTAAACCTATAGTAACCCTGACCTATAGTAAGTACATGTTAACTATCATTACTCAGTACTTGAATATATAACTTACACTGTAACATGGACACCTAAAAATAAAAGTTTTTATTTTTACACCTAAAAACCAAGATTTCTTGCAAATTCAGACGCAGACGAACGCAGTTGGAGTTAAGACTCATTTCCCGTAAACAGGAAAAGGTGGCGTAGTGTATGAGAACAGGACGTTCCCAGTTATTCAGATCACAGAACAATGTTGGATTGATCCAGTTTATTTAAGATTATTTGGACCAGTCTTCACAGACTTCATGACTCTTATAAGTTTAAAATCACCATGATATCAAAATAGACGATTCCCATTTTTGTATGGAATACCGCAGTATTTATACTTTTCTGGTGACATGTTTACTGGCACAAGGGCAGGGCAACCTGTAACTCACACGAGACCCACCAAAAGCAAACCACAACCATCCAATCAATTCCCAATCTACAAAAAAAAAAACCAAGCCCCACCCTACATTTGTTCTTGTTTGATAAGCAGTTTCACTCGGATATACACCACAATAGGGAAGAAAAGACTATCACAACATCGGTTTCATCTCTTTATTTCAGAGTTTCTGAATAAATATAATAATGAATAATATAATAAATAATAATCAGAATCAGTGTTGGGGAAAGTTTCTTTGAAAAGTAATGCATTACAATACTGCGTTACTCCTTTAAAATGTAACTAATTGAGATACTTGGTTAAATTTTTTTAAAATGTAAATAAACGTAGATAACGTCAATAAACGTGTTATGTGGAGTGGAATTTTGGACTGTGGGCGGGGCTTAAGTACTGCAGAAATTACAACTTACTGGGAAAATATGAAAAATAAATTAAGTCACTATTATTTATATGGAAATTGAGCAATTTAGAGTCATTGGTCGATTCTGTGCATGTATTTCTAGAATATGCTGATGATTTTAGTAACTAAAATCATCAAAATGAGGTTTTATTCCTCATTTTGAAAGCATATGAGGATGTTTTATCTGGTTTATTACACCAAGATTCAAGAAAATAACATTAAGATAACATTTTTCATAAGATGAGGACATTCTTCCTGCATTTTGATTGATTTAGTTCTTACATTTTCCACGAAATCAGAACATGCACACGTGATCGCTTCAAAAAAACTTTTTCAACAGGTTCAACACACTGATCTGAACTACTTCTAGAGGTCATCTGAAATAATTACTCAATATAAACCTGCCTCGGGCAAAATATATATGCAAGAAGCTAGGCCCAATAGTAATTCTGTATCATAAAATCATATATCATAAAACCTCAAATGCTATGACGTGACTAATAATGCCATCAACATATGTTCTAATGAAAACACATATTTTGGGAAGTAGTATTTCAAAGTTATTTATTATTCTTCACTGTGATGAGGTCACAAAATACAGAAATAGTCACGGATTTTGAATGATAACCAACAAATCATTTTGTTTTTGCAGTCAACGCGCATTCTTGAATCATTAGAAATGCACTGTGTTTTGTCAGTGCTCTCTGTGGATTAAAGAGGTAAATGCCTCTCTATTGAAGGTGAGCCAAGAAAACCTACACCTCGCATCGCATGCCAAAACAAAACACGACCAGGATCTTCACATCCTGTCATTTGTCTGTCACTGACATGAGTTTGCAGGTTTTGCATGCTGTTCTCCAAATGATAAATGGCAAAAAAAAAAAAAAAAAAAAAAAAAAAAAAGTGTCCCTAAATGTCATTAAAAATGTTTAAGAAATTGCAGGAATTTCTCCTGGAGTCTTCATAAGAGTAAAACTAAAAGAATGCGTCACAATTATCATCTGCCTGTCAATCAGATGACAGATCCTGATCAGATCCTGACCTACTTTAAGATGAGGATTCCTCATGTGTCATAGTTTTGACAAGTTAAAAGGAAGTTCACCCAAAAACATACTGTGCCATCATATAAATCACGTCGGTCCAAACCTATAGTACTTTTTTACTTGTGTAGAACACCAAAAGAGATGTTAGACATACAGTTTATGCTGCTTTATTTCTATACAATGACAATAAATTCATTATTAAACTAGTCCATATCTTCTGAAGTCATACGATAACATTGTGTGCTGAACAGGCCTAATTTGTCACTGTAACATTCTTCAAATTCATATGGGTTTGGAACGACGTGATTAATGGTTACAGAATTTTTCATTTTTGGGTGAACTACTCCTTTAGGAATGCACTTCATTAAACAGACTCTTATATTTTCATCCCGAACAGCGGTGTACAGAGTTTGTAATGTCTTGTCGATACTGAGCCAAAACTGCAAAAGTATTGAAAGTGATTTGCTCATGGAAACACTGTCCCACCAAAGCAAAGTTCACCACCCTCATAGCTCGATCCAAGTGGACTGGTAAACACAAATGTGTGTATTTTTAGTGATGGAGGAGATAACACAATGACACAAGGTTTTATAACTGCCTCCAAAATACATAAACCGCATACCAAAGAGAAGAGGCATGGCGTCAGTCTAACAAACCAATGTATCTAATAAAACTTATATTTACTGTGATGGAAGCAACTTCACCCCTGAATCTCTAGGATTATATTTGCACACCAAGACAGACATGCAAGCAAACACACGAGGGACATCACACTATTATTTATTTACACTTACTGGCGGTTAGTTGCGAGGGCATTGCTATGTGTGCTTGTTAGGGTGTTCTGGTTTGTTTCTTTGTGGTTATTAATGGGTGTAGGTCCCCAATGCCCACCCCTTACCAGACACAACAGGACACCACGACAAGTGATAAAATGTATCTTTTCCATGTTAATCAGAGTTTTTGCCCAAAGCAGCTGTGACTCTGTGTGTGCTTCAGTGTGTGTAATAAACGTATTCCCACGTCACATCTGTTCATTCACACAGAGACATGCAGAAAACATAGGATTCATATTCAAATAGTCTTCTTGCGGTTTAATATTCACAGACACTAGTCCATATCGCAAAGTGTACTGACCTAGGCTACTTTTAATTTATTCATTAAATTCTGAATGACAAATTCTCTGACATTCCGCGTTATACGGTAAATTCTGTTTTTATAATCTAAAACAATAGCAGGGTCCACATCACAACTACAACAATATAGAAACAATATCATTGGAATCACTTTTAGAATTTTTTTTTTTTTCCAGCTGATGAATGATAAAAACATTGACAGCCAATCAGAATCAATCCTGCTTTAAAGCATTTGAGTATTTATCCACAAAGTTCCTGCACCCCATAATGCTTTGCCAAATTTTGGAAGTCACTTCAGCTAAACTGTTAACAGTCAGCGAAAGGGTTGCTCTATGAACGCAATAAGCATTTTTTCAAAACCTGGGTACGATGAGATTACATTATTCTACTCACCCTTCAACCATCAAACCATAAAAGGACATTTAAAAGTTTAAAAGCATTAAAAATTACTACAACAGACCATGAATAACCCCGATTATTTCCACTGCAATATTACATACGTATTAAATATCACTGTAGTAACATTTGTATTATGTAAGGCATTGCCTTAATCAGTGTTCATTTACTGGAACATTGAGTCATATTTTTTTAAGTGATTTCCATCATTTTGATAGATTTTCCTGCTTAAGAAAGATTCCAGTAAACACCGCTAACAGAGATTAGAAGTAAAAAGGGGAGACAATTACATTTTAAAGCATCCGTGTGAAAACAAACCTGGAAAGAGACGTGGGGATTTAAGGGAGAAAAACAAGATATTCTTAGTGCATTCCAGTGAATTATTTCTGGGATATATCGTGAATTAAATCGGGAGAGCAGACCACAAATACACAGTATATGTTGTCCTTTATTGTACCGTTACAGCTGAATGCAAAGCGAAATCAGAGAGAAAATATTCAGGAGGAAAAGAATGACAAGAGCTATTCTTGTCAGTCCACGTCACATTAAAATACCAAGCATTGTGTTATTCTCTTGAAGTCTGAGCATGAAGGAAATTTTACAGCTCATTCTGTCAAACTGACGGATAAGGATTAGTAGCGCAATCTTATGATTTGAAATTATTTGTTTTAGTCTTTTTGAGTGGAACTTCCCCAAAGTGGAAGTGCCTCTAATAATCTAAAACACAGTCGGCTCGTCAGGAAAAACGTGGATAGCAGCAGAGAACAAAACTGAGCATGCGTTTAAAATAAGCAGAACAATATCATGTGTTGGTGTGGATGCTAATATAGTTATCGTTATTAGGGATGCATGATATATCTACCACCATATCAGTATCTGCCAATATAGGTTAATTTTTAATTGTTTTTAATAATTTTTTGTATTTTTCCGCGGCTAGGGGTCGCCAACCTCTTCAAAACAATAACAAGAGAGTAGATTGATGACGCAGTGAATGAGCGTGGAATCATACCGATGGATCTAATAATGTTATGGGGATTATATGTTTCTGGATGAGTGTTTTTTTAACATGACTGTGGTATGAAGTATGGCGCGATTACTAATAAGAGACACACACGAGTCCCGGCGGATATAAAGAAATGAGGACATTTCATTTTACAGAACGTTGCGAAGCTTTCGCCATCTCAAAAACGCCACGTCGATACTGGTCCTCATCTGATTTCTCATTTTGTTCCAACGGCTGCTTGCCATGGGCCATAATGTTTAAACGAAACTACAACGGCATGTCACGAGACATTGTGCAGTCGTCCACGTCTGTAAATATGCAAATCACAATTCTCTCATGATTTAAGTTGGAAACATTTGGGCTATTGTAAGTACTCAACTGAACAAAATATATAATACTGGCCTAGTGGTTTTTGGATATTTTACTGCAAAAATCGTACATATTGCACCTTTAATGTTATCGTTATCGGCCTGATAAAAAAAAAAAAAAAAAAAGTGTCCAATATATTAAAGCCGATAAATAATGTATTATTTCCTTCAGCTGAGACACTTCAGATGTGCACTGTTCGCCATTATCGTTTTGAATTGCCTTAAATATGATTGGAATCAAATAGAATTAAGTGCAACATTTGCAGCGCAAGACTGTCATAGGTTGCATAAAATTATAATGAGAACATCATAATTGTGTGTTTGGGACATGGCTTTTAATGTTGAGACTTTTGTTTTTGTAATCAGGCTCTCAAATTATATAAAAATTTGGATTTAGATTTATTGGCTCATTTATATGTTATCGGCTTTCAAATATAAAGAATTATCGGTTATCAGTATCAGCCAAAATTTTCATATCGGTGCATACCTAACCGTTATAGTTATTGACTATGATATTCTGGGGTCTCATTTACACTCACCTAAAGGATTATTAGGAACGCCATACTAATACTGTGTTTGACCCCCTTTCGCCTTCAGAACTGCCTTAATTCTACGTGGCATTGATTCAACAAGGTGCTGAAAGCATTCTTTAGAAACGTTGGCCCATATTGATAGGATAGCATCTTGCAGTTGATGGAGATTTGTGGGATGCACATCCAGGGCATGAAGCTCCCATTCCACCACATCCCAAAGATGCTCTATTGGGTTGAGATCTGGTGACTGTGGGGCCATTTTAGTACAGTGAACTCATTGTCATGTTCAAGAAACCAATTTGAAATGATTCGAGCTTTGTGATATGGTGCATTATCCTGCTGGAAGTAGCCATCAGAGAATGGGTACATGTTGGTCATAAAGGGATGGACATGGTCAGAAGCAATGCTCAGATAGGCTGTGGCATTTAAACGATGCCCAATTGGCACTAAGGGGCCTAAAGTGTGCCAAGAAAACATCCCCACACCATTACACCACCACCACCAGCCTGCACAGTGGTAACAAGGCATGATGGATCCATGTTCTCATTCTGTTTACGCCAAATTCTGACTCTACCATCTGAATGTCTCAACAGAAATCGAGACTCATCAGACCAGGCAACATTTTTCCAGTCTTCAACTGTCCAATTTTGGTGAGCTTGTGCAAATTGTAGCCTCTTTTTCCTATTTGTAGTGGAGATGAGTGGTACCCGGTGGGGTCTTCTGCTGTTGTAGCCCATCCGCCTCAAGGTTGTGCGTGTTGTGGCTTCACAAATGCTTTGCTGCATACCTCGGTTGTAACGAGTGGTTATTTCAGTCAAAGTTGCTCTTCTATCAGCTTGAATCAGTCGGCCCATTCTCCTCTGACCTCTAGCATCAACAAGGCATTTTTGCCCACAGGACTGCCGCATACTGGATGTTTTTCCCTTTTCACACCATTCTTTGTAAACCCTAGAAATGGTTGTGCGTGAAAATTGGACCACACCCCTAAATGCACTGAAGCAACTGCCATATGATTGGTTAATTAGATAATTGCATTAATGAGAAGTTGAACAGGTGTTCCTAATAATCCTTTAGGTGAGTGTATAAAATAATGCGTAGAAACAACACATTTGATCTAAGATCATTTCTCAAACGTGCATATGCCTCTCTTCAAGATGTGATATCTATAAATTGCAAATGATCTTGAAATTGTGTACAGCTGAATGGTTTCACACCTCTGCCTTATAAACGCCCTCTAATTAATGTCATTAACATATAAAACAGCACCACTCAACGTCCAAATCATCAATAGGTTTCATACAAAATAAAAAGACAACCGAAACCACACATACACAAAAACTACATACTCTGGGTGGCCTTAAAAACGTGTTAAGATTCAAATTTAAATATATATATTATATAATGATAAAATATCAGTGCTAGCCTTAGAGACATGAATCCCCGCTCGCCATAAACAACAGCAGATTATGAGGCTGATGTCCCTCGCCTGTCACATGATCCAACTATTATGTAACTGTTGTGTGACAGTACCAGCTATCCCTACATATAACCCGACATTAGCACAGGGCTCTACCATTCCCATGACCCTGCATAGGGCAAGCAGTTTGGATAATGAATGGATGGATTTATAAATGTTGAATCACAGCAAACAGTAGACATATTTACAGTTGCCATAACAAAAAAGACTCACTTTCAGCATATTCATTACTGAACACATGCAGTGGCAATGTTTGAGTCACTGGCCCAGCGGATAATCCAGGCGTTTCCAAACAATAGACCCATGACTGTGTGTTTACAGAGGGAATGCACAGGAAGTGCATATCCAACAATACAGCTATTACAAGTTCCTGAAAATATAGTCACTAGATATCAGAGGAGCCATGGTAATGGTTAAGATTTGATGATTTGTGGGTCAATGGCAAAAAACAAAAAAAACAAAACAAATGTGTGTATTCATGTTGGTTTTGGGGGAAATCTTGAATATATGCTTTGAATATATACACATTTATTTAGTTAAATGTTTAAAGCTATATCTATTTAGCAAAATATCTATAATTTCTGCCATATGGGGCATCTTGAATTTATGAATCCATTTTTAAGTGTTCATGAGGTTATTCAATTTGAAATGTGATTGTGAAATAACATTGCCATATTATTGAGTTATTTGATATTTTAAAGAGACTTTCTGACCTTGGAATAGTCATATAACAGGGTATGTGATATAATTTCCTGGTTTTTGGTTTTTGTTTTGTTTGTTTTTGGCACGACAACTAAATGGCTTCCCGCATTGCAGTTGTGCAACCAGCTTTGGAGTTTGTTTTTTTAAATATGAAAAATATTAACACATCTGCTCCACACTTTTTTTTTTTACACCACCTTTTTCACTTTATTTCTCACAAAGCAAAATCAAGATTAAATTTAGAAATTAGAAATCAATAGAAGAGGTGTATTCAAGTCATTGCCTATATGAAATTACCAGATCTGGACAAAAAACAAAACAAAAAAAACTTTTGTATAGTTACATTATAAAGAAAATATCATTTTGATTATTTCAGGTAAACACCAGTCAACGTTATAAACAGGGGTGCACATAACTGGTGTGCAAGTGGTAAACAAATAAACAATGCGCACAAGAAAACATGGAGGACCAACATTCTTGGGGACAGGGACACGCTTACTTGCTGGAGGAGGATTTTTCTCCATCTCTGGTAAGATAGCAGTCATGATGACAAGTGTGCAAGGACCAGGCCCCACGATTCGGCACACATGTGATTCATAGATAAATGCTAAGTATTCCTGCTGTTGTCTGTGTCATTAATGTTAATAAAGTAAAAAAAAAAAAGAAAATACAGCTTTAAGAAAGATAAACCTATATTTAATTTCTACATTGAACAAATAGTGTTATTTTACATGTAGGCAGCTTGTAGGATAGGTGTGCCACATCAAGTGTGAGCACCAAGCAGCATCTCCAGGTGCTCCCTTGAGAACCAGACCAAAAAAAGATATGTGCACCCCTGGTTATAAAACTGGAGAAACCAGTCACCGTGAGTTTAGCATCTACATCCACATGCTACTTACTGACATTTCTTAAATATTCTAGATGACACACGCCGACGCCTGCAGGAAGCAGAACAACCAGTCAGACCACAAGAACAAAGTCAGATTGTGAGAGTCTGAGCAAACGCGGATTCCTCAAGCACCTACGCACACATCTCAGGCAAACGCAACAAGAGGTTAAACAAACAGAAACGACTAAGGGTTTAATGAGACAATTCCACAACACTGTTAACAGCTGCGGGAGTCAATAAAGACTGTACTGGACGCATGCCCTAAACCCCATTCAACCGGATAAATAATTAATTATGGTGATTATCACTTTCACCTCACTGGCACAGAGCTCCACACTTACATTTATACGCAAGAAGTGCGCCACAGGAGGCTAAACCGACCTCATTCAAGTTCCCGGTAGAGAGGTGAATCACAAATCATGGATTTTCCATGACGCTTTCAAAATAAAGATATTGATGTAACATGCTGATAAAAGGAATGGAAACTTTACAGCCACCCACCTACTGTTTTTAATAGTATGCAACAATACAATGTGTTAAACAGTTCAATGAATGGATATTTAGTTCATTTGATCTACTCATTTCGTCTTCTCACTAACTAACGTTTGGAAGATTATCAATTTGACACTATCAGATGAGACTGAATTGAGCTGATTCACTTATTGGGCCCTATTTTAACATTCTGAGTGCATGGTCTGAATGCATGGCGAAGGTCCACTTAGTCCAAATCCACTTTTGCTAGTTTATTCATCCATCCATTATCTTCCGCTTATCCGGGGCCGGGTCGCGGGGGCAACAGTCTAAGCAGAGACGCCCAGACTTCCCTCTCCCTAGCCACTTCCTCCAGCTCTTCCGGGGGAACCCCGAGGCGTTCCCAGGCCAGCCGGGAGACATAATCCCTCCAGCGTGACGACGGAACGACGTCACGCAGCGACAGTTTAACGACGGAAAAAACGGTCGGTCCAAAAGGGTTGTCCCTCATCTCTTAATCAGTCATGGGTGTGTTTTGGGGTGTAACGAGCAATAAACCAATCAGAGTCTCATCTCCCATTCCCTTTAAAAGCCAGTTGTGTTCACACCATGGCGGATTCACTATTTACATGTGAGTGGAAAGACTGAACGCTTCTCCAGAGAGGAATCCTTTTATTTTTAATATTTAAAAATGTGTGTGTACATTTTTGTGCGTTGTGCACCCACCTATAGGCTCATTTTACTAACACACACTTTAAATGACAAAAAATGCTGCGCTATTGACTTTAGAGCAGGTTTGTGTTGGTCAATGGCGCAGTCGTTTTCAGTTCCTCAAAATAGCAACGCTCCAACAATGCACCTGAACACACCTGGTGTTCAGACCAGACGGGCGCGAGTGCATTTGCCATTTAAACAACATGGAGCTGGACGTGAAAATGATAACTGCGTCGGGCTGAAACTAGCAAAAAACATGTCACAAAATATTTTAATGGCAGTATTCTTTTATTCATCAAAATAAATTAGTACAAACTTTGCTAAAGTGATTGTTTTGAACAAGTATTAACTTAGACATTATTAAAAACATTATTTTAGTTTAAGTTTTTGTATAAGGCTTGCCACCTTTTATACTTTTATACAATTTTTAAGCAAAATGAACCACTTTTATGATTTACTTTCACACAAAATCAATGTTTCTCCATCAATGTTCAATACAAACATATATATTTTTTCTGCAATCATACACTATGGGAGTAGTGAAAAGCACATTTTTCTTAAGGTGCGTCTTTAGCCCCATTGTACAAAGCTCCATATCAATAAACGTGACTTGACTGCGTACTCGACAGATCATGAGAAACACTGAAGATAGTGCATAGCGTCTTCAAATAATGCTAGTTAGTGGAAAACAATCCTATATTGTTGACCTTCGCTGAGATGTTAGACATAACATGAGTTCATCTGACTGTTGAGGAACACCGTGTTGAAGCAGAGAAGCAAGCAAGAGGATAAGAGAAGATTATGTCACGCACAGACGGAGACCGCAGTCTTCAGCTGACATCCTTTATCCGGCTGCTTAATTGGATCTTAGAAGTGACAGTTTACAAGAGTTCAGAGAAAACCCCATGGCTGACGTGCGGTGATCGAGACGATGACACACACACACACGGGCAGGGAGTCCAGGCAGGCATATGGCACTTTTGACCTCTGATGGACGAGGGTAGAAATCTTCACACACCTGTTAAATGTTTACACGCCAACAAATCAGCAGATCAATGATAGGTGGTACATGGGGACAGGTGATGCATGATGTGAGTGTTTTCTATGTTAAAATACTGTAGAGACCGCTTATTTTCTGAATAAAATTTCCAGACTGCGACTAAAACGGTTTTTAAACGCATTTGTGACCAAAAATATTAATTTGCGAGTGATATTTTTGCTGTTATGATTCAAAATGGTGTGCCTTTTTACTTGCATGGTCTGTAATGAGGAGCCCATCACATCTTTTGTTGTGTTGACGTAATAAAATGAGATGACGCACAGCAAAGTTAGTCAAAACGGAAAATATCAGGCTTCTTCAAAGCCCTCATATCTCTATCGAGCAACAACGCTGACGACTGTGCCAGCATGAGAGAAAGATAGAAAGCGACAGAGATGCGTCAATGAATGTACATCCCAGTACTGTAAAAGTGCAGGAAGGCAGCGTCTATTCCTTCCACACAACGTGGATAGACTACAACAGATACATGTCATACATGTGGACGCCAACTAATCGTTAACAGTTCTCGTTTTTAATTGATACTGATATGGATTCTTATCCTCTGCTGTTTCCTGTTACTATAGTGCAGCCGTCCATAAATCACAGGAAGATTTGTACTTAACTGTCACCTTTAACTTGTTTGTTAATTTTAGTAAACAATTAACAAACTTTAAACTTTTTGGCATGCTTTAATGTGTCCTGACAGATCGCTCGATCAGCATTTCCACCTTGGAAAGAGCTTGTGTAAAACAGCTCAAAAACAATCATGTCAAATTTACCTCAGTAAAGACACTCAAATGTTCATAAACTATAAAAACAGAAAAATAACTAGAGAAAGGGGCATTTTGCTAAGTATATGCACTCACATAATCTTTATATTTTTACTTGAATTGTTGTCTTCATGAGAAAGAATGGAAGGAGCTAAAAATTTAATTCAACACCACCCATATAATTGCATGTGAAAAATTTAAACGCATTATTCTTTTGTGGCGCCTAACTTTTTCCCTTATAGGACCCAATGGCTCCTTAACTGATATTTTTTTCTGGAGCCCTGATATTGTCTGTAATTTTAGCACCACTAGTGTCACTAGAATAGCTAAAACAATGACTGTTTCATTGTTTTTGCGATTCTAATGACACTAGGGGTGCAAAAATGACAAACTTCAGATTAAGAAGAGGCACTACAAGTATAAATGAGACAGGGATGCTCAATCGTGATTTTTAATGGCTGTAAATCAGCTGATACCGGTAGCTGTTTTTGTTTTCTGTGTTTAAGCAAATTTATTTTGATTTATTTTCTCTATTACAGGCCCAACTGGCCTTAAACAACAACAAATATCCATTTAAAATTAGTGAATCACTGCACTTGAAAGTGCGTCTATTATGCTATGAAAACGACGTCCCTGAAGAATCCTATGTACCTGTAATACATTCCCTTCAGAGGAAAATGCTTTTGAGACAATAAAGGAGAATTACAACAGTGGGAATTTGTTTTTGTGGTGTTCATATGAAAATATGACCACTTCAGAAATCCTGTGCTTCTTCTCACACATATGAATACCAGTATATACACTGTTCCTATTATTGCACACTATATTTTACATTCTATTAAGAGTTTCAACTCCAGTTTCCATTCCATGTCAACATGCCAAACATCAAAATCTTTCATTTTAAAGCATTAAGGAAAATCCATGATCATGGCTCATTACTTGGATAAAGTCCTTTTAGCCATCTGTTGTGCATTGCTTGCGTCCAATTCAAACAAATGGCCTAAATGCTTGAGGTGTGTGGACAGTCTGGTGCTTTCAGTTCAGCATCTGTATCATCAGATTTACTGAAGACAACTTGACACACTCAAGTCAAAAAGAACAAATGCTTGTTATGTTTGACAACAAGTGTGCAGTGATTTCCTTTCTCAAAACCCCACACACATTCCCATCCAAATGCTTTTCATCGAGAGCCTCGTCCACACCCAAATACTGTATGTTCATCTATGACACAGGCTCAGTTTAGCATTGCCCAGAGAGCTATGCCACACCTCTTGCTTTAGTATAACTCGTCAAACGCAAATGCTAATTATAAACTTTCTATTACACATGAGCAGCTTTAAAAACATTTTAAATGTTTCAAGGATGACGTACAGTCTTTTGTAGGGCAGCCCAGGAGTTAGAATCGCCCTGATTCCCTCCAAATTTTAACCAAAACCAAAACCCCCATTGCCTTTTAGCCAAAACCCCCATTGCCTTTTAGCCAAAAACCCCATTGCCTTTTAGCCAAAAACCCCATTGCCTTTTAGCCAAAAACCCCATTGCCTTTTAAAAAACCTTTGCCTTTTAAATGTTTTAGCCAAAACCCCATTGCCTTTTAGCTAAAACCCCATTGCCTTTTAGCCAAAACCCCATTGCCTTTTAGCTAAAACCCCATTGCCTTTTAGCCAAAACCCCATTGCCTTTTAGCCAAAACCCCATTGCCTTTTAGCTAAAACCCCATTGCCTTTAGCCAAAACCCCATTGTACTTTTCTGACAGCTTTAAAAACCCTTGCCTTTTAGCCAAAACCAAAATTTACTTTTCTGACTTTTAGCCAAAAACCCCATTGCCTTTTAGCCAAAACCAAAATGTACTTTTCTGACTTTTTGCCAATCCCCATTGCCTTTTAGCCAAAACCCCATTGCCTTTTAGCCAAAAATTGCCTTTTAACAAACCCCATTGCCTTTTAGCCAAAAAACCCCATTGCCTTTTAGCCAAAACCCCATTGCCTTTTAGCCAAAACCCTTTGCCTTTTAGCCAAAACCCCATTGCCTTTTTTTCTGACTTTTAAAAAACCATTTGCCTTAGCCAAAACCCCATTGCCTTTTGCTAAAAACCCATTGCCTTTTTAAAACCCATTGCCCCCCATTGCCTTTTAGCCAAAAGCTAAAACCCCATTGCCTTTTAGCCAAAAATTGCCTTTTAGCCAAAACCCCCATTGCCTTTTAGCTAAAAACCCATTGCCTTTTAGCCAAAAACCCTTTGCCTTTTAGCCAAAAACCCCCTTTGCCTTTTAGCCAAAAACCCCATTGCCTTTTAGCCAAAAACCCCAAAATTTACTTTTCTGACTTTTAGCCAAAAACCCTTTTTTTAGCCAAAAACCCCTTTGCCAAAAACCCCTTTTTAGCCTTTGCCTTTTTAGCCAACCAAAATTTACTTTTCTGACTTTTAGCCAAAAACCCTTTGCCTTTTAGCCAAAAACCCCTTTGCCTTTTAGCCAAAAACCCCTTGCCTTTTAGCCAAAACCAAAATTTACTTTTCTGAAAAACTTTTAGCCAAGCCAAAAACCCCTTTGCCTTTTATTGCCTTTTAGCCAAAAACCCCATTGCCTTTTAGCCAAAAACCCCATTGCCTTTTTAGCCAAAAACCCCATTGCCTTTTAGCCAAAAAACCCTTTTAGCAAACCCCATTGCCTTTTTAGCCAAAAAACCCCATTGCTTTTTAGCTAAAAAAACCCCATTTGCCTTTTAGCCAAAAACCCCATTGCCTTTTAGCCAAAAACCCCATTGCCTTTTAGCCAAAAACCCCATTGCCTTTTAGCCAAAAACCCCATTGCCTTTTAGCCAAAAACCCCATTGCCTTTTAGCCAAAAACCCCATTGCCTTTTAGCCAAAAACCCCATTGCCTTTTAGCCAAAAAAAACCCCATTGCCTTTGCCTTTTGCCTTTAGCCAAAACCCCATTGCCAAAAAACCCCATTGCCTTTTAGCTAAAAACCTTTGCCTTTTAGCCAAAACCCCATTGCCTTTTTAGCCAAAATGTATTTTGCCTTTTAGCCAAAAACCCCATTGCCTTTTAGCCCCATTGCCTTTTTAGCCAAAAACCCCATTGCCTTTTAGCCAAAAACCAAAATGTATTTTTCATTGACTTTTAGCCAAAAACCCCATTGCCTTTTAGCTTGCCTTTTAGCCAAAAACCCCATTGCCTTTTAGCCAAAAACCCCATTGCCTTTTAGCCAAAACCAAAATGTATTTTTCTGACTTTTAGCCAAAAACTTTGCCTTTTAGCCAAAAACCCCATTGCCTTTTAGCCAAAACCAAAATGTACTTTTCTGACTTTTAACCAAAAACACTTGACTTTTTTGGCCTACAAAAACATAATTCCTGCAGCACTCCATAGAAAGAGAAGCCAAAAATATAAATAAAAAAATAGACATCCATTCATGTTCATAGCCCAGCTACGTGCCAAAACTTAGCATTTAGGGTTAGAGTAGTTTGCTCAATAGGAAGTCTTATTCAAACACTGAGACCTGGAGACACACATCTTCCAGACAAGCAAATTTACCTTCACACTGAGGAATTCCAGTAATGCTTTAAACGGCTCCTCATGAAAACTTGCTTTTACAGGCAGTTACCTTGACAGCATGTCAACAGTCCACCGCAATCACCCACATTTACTTATTGACTTCTGTTTAGTTTTTAGCTATACTTGTCACATCCTGATGATCAACAAATGTAAAATATGGCGATTAGCAAATCATTCATGCACCATCAGGAAAAGATCGTCTATGGTTACCTTGTCCAGGGTTTCTGCAGGTTTTATGAAGGTAAATTTAAAACCTTTTAAGACCAATTAAAGAAAATGTAAGGAATAAATTAATGGGAACGTAACACGCAAAAATATGTTCTCTAAATGTAAACGTCTAAGCACACAATGAGCTGTATTAGTGACACTTCAAAGTTAGAAAATACAATTTCCAACAGATCTCCATTACTTTTTAATTAATTAAAAAAAAAAATAGCTTAAAGTTTGAGATAAAACAAGATTTCTTATGATTAAAACAAGAACAAATAGACTACCTGTTAATGAGTTCATAAAAATCAACTTAACTTAAAAGCAAGTAATTTTCATGTCAAGTAAGTGTATCTTGATTTAAGGATGTTTTGAATTTGAACTGGAAAACAAAAACCCTGAGGAAGAACATAATTTTTTGCAGTGCATGCAATTTAATTTTGCAATTTAAATCCAGCGCCCTATGAAGTCAGTTTAATTTATTTTTATAGTTAATTCAGTTTTAAATTTTCTGGACTCTGCTTTAATGGTTAAACAACATTTTACTGACTTTCATTCATCTTTGGAACACAAATGAAGATATGGTTAATAAATGGGAAAGATTTCTGTCCCTCCATTGACAGTCCCAACTTGCATTTGACGCTTCAAAAAGTTCATAAAGAGATCGTAAAACGAATCCATACGAATCAAGCGGTTTAGTTCAAATTTTCTGAAGAGACATGATCGCTTTATATGATGAACGCAAGTCTTACGGGTTTGTTACGACATTAGGGTGAGTAAATGATGACAGAATTTTACATTTTAATTTGAATTAAACCGTCCGTTTAAGTGTTCTTACCTACTTTTAAGTCCATGACATTCTGCATTATACAGTAAATTAATTTTTTTTAAATGGATTCTGCAATTTCGTCCATGTTTTTGCGTCGCAGAAATCATAGGGCCCTAATTTAATGCCATGATATTGAATGTAAGACTTTCTGATCCAATTTAAGACTTTAAGACCTGCGGAAACCCTATTTGTCACTGCAAAAAGTGGTCAGTGTGAATGCTAGATTTACTTGATCTTAGTGCTGCGTTCGACACTATAGATCATAAAACACTCTTAAGATCAAAAACAAAATTACACTGGTATTCAGGGACAGGCATTAAAGTGGTTTGGATCGTATCTATCAGACTGTTACCATTTTGTCTATTTAAACGGAAAAATCTAAGATAACGTCAGTAAATTATGGAGTGCCACAAGGAGCTGTGTTAGGCCCTCTGTTATTCTCAATATGCTGCCACTTGGTAATATTATTAGAAAACATTGGCATAATAGTTTACACTATTATGCCAATGATACTCCGTTATATATTTCATCACGATCAAACGAAATCTCGAAATGATCCAATTTGACAGAATAAAATAAGTCAATAAAATATTGGATGACCTGTCATTTTCTTCTATTATATTAGGATAAAACCAGAGTTATTACTTATTGAACCAAAAACCTGTACACAGAATCTCTTAGAATACAATTCACATCTAGAAGGATGTACTGTTACTGTAATTAAAGGATCTGGGTGTTATATTAGACAGAAACTTGTCTTTCAAAATCATATTTCATGTTACAAAAACAGCCATCTTCCACCTCAGAAATATCTCTAAGCTACAGAACATGTTATCTGTCTCTGATGCAGAAAAGTTAATGCATTCATGACCTCTAGACTGGATTACTGTAATGCATTACTAGCTGGCTGTCCTGCTTCCGCAATAAACAAGCTACAATTAGTCCAAAATGAGCTGCTAGAGTTCTTCCCAGGTCGAGAAAATATGATCATATAATACCAATTTTATCATCTGGTTATCTATTGAGTTCTGTATTGATTACAAAGTATTGCTACTGACCTATAAAGCCCTAAACGGTTTAGCTCCTGTGTATTTAACCGACCTTACATCGCCCTACAATCCATCACGCTCTTTAAGGTCACACAACTCTGAAGATAGTACCTAGGATATCCAAGTCCACTAAAGGAGGGAGAAGGTTTTCACAACAAAGAATGTAGGGCGGGCACTTGGTTCAATGCATCAGCTGTTGAGAAGTGGGCATTGCACTCAAAAGCAGAGACAGGGGCCGGGTTTAAACGGACTAAACGATTGGAGAAGTCCTGAATACGTCACCAGAAAGAAGTCTGTTGTTTCATTGGAAAATCCAATTATGACATTTTGATTAAACATTACAAATTAAAATATGAAACATATGCAAAGAGTAATTGTTCACAATAAGATCTATAATATGCATTTAGATGCAAACATGCAATTTTCATTTCTTGCCGAATGATTGTTCACCTTGAAAAATTGCCTTATAAAGTGAAATGATAAATGCTATAAATGCAGAATACGGTTAATTTAAGTCTTAATATTTGATGCTTGGTATAAGTTTAGGTATTCTCAAATCTGCTATTTTTTTATACCCTCGTCAGATTTAAGAATGGTTAAAGCGCGTGAAGCATGGCGACTTGTTTTTGTGTATTTGTGTGTATGACCTCTCCAAAGATTATTAATTTAAACCCGTGGAGCAATTTAGATGATATGTAGGACAACACAGCTTGTTTTTAAGAAAGGTCAGTTCGGTCAGTTTAACCAGCTTACCGACAGTTTGTTGTCGTAGAAGAAGGCATCTAGCAGTTTGACGATGTACTGATGGTTGCAAGATGCTAAGATGTCAATCTCCACCACATAGTCTTCCAGCTCCTCCTCACTTTTGGTTTCGATCACTTTTGCTGCAGCTAGCACGCCGGTCTCTTTATTCCGGGCCTGAAAGACAAAGCAGTTTCACATCAAAACACAAAGTCAGCGTGATTCACATGACTACATCCTGCTGATATTCCTGTTCCACACTTGTCCCTTCGGTGCGGTTAATTCACCAGGCCTCTGGGAGTCATGTTTAGCTCCCTGAAATAATGGGCATTTTGTGGGGCTGTTGAATGCTTGAATCTGATTGGTTGACGAGTGTTCTAAGGTGTACAATTATTTTCAGGGAAACGCACAGCTAAACACACAACGACACTGACCAAGCAAATAAATATAGTAGACATTAGGATAAAAACATCACATTATTTCAGTTTTATTATGTACAGAAAAAACATACTCTTTCTCCTACTCAAACACACACACAGTACGGACACACACTTGCACAGAAACGTGTTGTCAGCACCGCTCTGATGAGTTTATCAGTAAAATAGTTTATCAACTCAAAAGCTACATGACATTTCTGACTAGCGAGGTAATAACGACGCTGTTCTTGAAGCAGATTAACTTACAGTTTCACTATTAGAAGAGACGCTGCTGCCGAACACTGAGACACAGACTCAGGTAATTCACACATGCTTGAAGGAACACTCCACTTTTTTTGAAAATAGGCTTATTTTCCAAGTCCCTTAGAGTTAAACTGTTGAGTTTTACTGTTTTTGAATCCACTCAGCCAATCTTTGCATCTGGCGGTAACACTTTTAGCATAGCTTAGCATACATCATTGAATTAGATTAGACCATTAGCATCACACTCAAAAACATGACCAAAGACTTTCAATATTTTTCCTATTTAAAACTGGACTCTTCTGTAGTTACATTGTGTACTAAGACCAACGGAAAATTAAAAGCACTGCTGTTGTCTTTAGCTAACGTTACCTGTGTTTTATGTGAAGACAGTGCTTATTTTGAAGACGGAGAGCGCTCTGATCATTCTCTGTCACTCAGTTAACATGTGCCCTGTCACAAGCGCAGTCATCTACAGCACTCATAAATCACAATAACTGAACAAATAAAAAAAATTTTTTTTTATTATTTGCCAAATAATTTTCAATGCAGGAAAAAACCTGCACACCCTCCAAAGCCTCAGCACAGAACGTATAATACAATACGTATAAAAAAATAATCAGTTATTGTGATTTATGAGTGATGTAGATGACTGCTACGCTTGTGTGAATTGACTCTTCTCTGACTCACCAGTTCGAATCTGCTCTCCTCTTCCTCCCTTCTGCCCCAGTCTGTTCAGCCACATTTTCTTTCCTTTCACGGTTCAAAAAGTTCATCTTGAGAGTAACTGTTATTCCGGTTCAAATAGATACGGTTCAGGATCTGCACCAAAGTAAATATCCTCTGAATAGTCTCTCACGAATGTCTCCATGGTTACAAGGCATGCTCTCTGTGCAAACAGGTTGTCACGTTGGTTATGTTGACGGAAGTTAGCCCATTTTCAGGCGCTGTGTAATATAATTGCGCCGCTGCACCCATGGTACGACAGCAAAGTTCTGTGATTATTACGCAGGAATGAGAGAATAGTTCCTATCCATATCGGTCCAGAAAATCGCAACTTTTAATTTTCCATTGGTCTTCGAACACGATGTAACTACAAAAGAGTCTAACAGTTTTAAATAGGAAAAATATTGAAAGTATTTGGTCATGTTTTTGAGCGATGCTAATGGTCTAATCCAATTCAATGATGTATGCTAAGCTATGCTAAAAGTGCTACCGGCAGATACAGAGATTGGCTGAATGAATTCAAAAACGGTAAAACTCAACTGTTTAACTCTAAGGGACTTGGAAAATGAGCCTATTTTCAAAAAAAGTGGAGTGTTCCTTTAATCAATCTCTTTCTCTCTCTCTCTCTCTCTCTCTCTCTCTCTCTCTCTCTCTCTCTCTCGTTAATAACAAAGGTGGTGTGGGATTAGACATGTAAGAAATTGTTCCTTCACACAAGAGCGTTTTAAAGACAAAAACCTGCCAAATGTCTTTAAATACATCATCTTAATGTTTTGAGGTGTGGTAATTGTAGTATAAGTAAAATAATTGATTCCGGGCCATTGAATTATTGAAAAATAATGGACACCCACATTAACAATACGGATATGCATTATTTTTTCAATTTATTTTTCTAATAATTAAACGTTACGTTGTCAATTATTGATGTCTTTATTGATGCAAATTGTATTTAAGAGATTCTGTGTACAGGTTTTTGAACCAATAAGTAATTACTTACTGCATACGCAAGATGAGGCGACATTGTGGTGCCATCAGTACTTGATGCTATCATTGATAAAGGTTTGATGGGACATAAGCCTACGTACACTTCTGCGTAAAGTGCGCAAAGCAAATTTCGTCACCAGAAAAGTATGCATGCTGCCTGGTTTTTGTAACCGTACTTTGTACGCACATTGAATTTGTTTTGCACTAATCAGTGGTTCCACAAGGTGGCAACAGTGGCCAAGGCCATTGTTTCACAGTACAAAATGAAACTAAAGAAATACTGAAGACCGCAACAACAACAGATGCCTGCATTGACAAGTGCTTGTGTGAGGGGGTTATGAGATAGTCGCAACTTTAGTTTAAAAGAATACAAAGAGGTCATAACTTCTGGAGAAAAACAGCACAGACACTGGACAAAGATTGATCAACTTCAAAGATTAACCCCTTGGAGTCGGCAATCACGCTTTTTCTTATCAGTGCCAAACAGACTCAAATAACTGTCGTTTTTTTATCATTCAGGCAAGTGTTATACATCATTAAAATCTGTTAAGTTTCTATTATTTTTTGTGTATAGTCACAATAAAAACAACATGTTGTGCTTCTTGCAAAATAAAGAAAACAAACATGATGCACGATCTGCAGCCTCTCTGTCAAAGACATTCATTCAGTGGTAGGAACGCTAACTTAGTAAATACTTGTCACACAAACATGAGACATGTGTCTAAAGAAACATTAAAAATGTCAGGTTTTAAATAATGTAAATCAAAAACAAATATTCTGTGTTTATGTAATCTGTTTGAAAAGGGAGAGATGCCAGTCGTTTGCGAGTCTCATTATCCGCTAATGCGCCACGCCCATGGAGCGCGTGTTCTTTTGAGATTCAAATCTGACACGATCCTTGCGAGACCACAGTCGACTCCCACATCAACAATTATATCAGTTTGAGATGTGGTGAGGAATAATCCTGGAATAATTTACCTCAGAAAAAGCTGTTTATTTCTAAGAGCAACGGAACCAGGCGAGGATTGTGAGGTAAGTTTATCCTGTTAGTTTCTGTGAATATTAAAACGCAAAAACACTGTTTAGACCAGATTTATTTGGCCTGTTTTGGACAGATTAGGTAAAATAGCTTAGTGACACATAAATACAGCTTTTATTCGCAAATGTCTGCTCAGTTGCTATAAATGTAGTACCAGTAAAACATATTTTGTTTCATATTGATGTTTAAATATTATAGCTTAAAGGTATTTTTTCATTTAATATATGTTGATTGTGAAAAGTGAACAGCACGAGTAATAAAGGACACATCATTTGATGTGCAATATACGAAGACATGGAGTTTGTCAGAAATTATTTTGACCACTTCATTAAGTTTTGTTTTGTAGAAAACCTTTCTTTAAAGTGAATTTATTTTTGTATAAATTGTATCTTAATTTTAATAAATGTTTTTTATATATTTGCTTCTCATTTATTAATAAGAAGCAAATATAGCAGACAATAGCCTTAGCGCTGGCGTGATCATGCATTGCATGCGTGTCTCATAAATGAACCGAAACTCAAAATTATATTTTGTGTATCGGACAGTTTACAAAATCAAATGATTCAGTAAATGTTTACCACTGAAATGACTAGGAAAAAAGTGTCCCAATCAACCTGAATTCACCATATACTCTTTAAAATCATAATTGCATTGCATTAAGTTGTTTTAAATCCCAAATATTTTACTTATAACGTTGATTATTACCAATTATTCAGTTATTTATATTTACTGAATACTGAATTGTGTTTAGTGTCACAATATTACAGTTTTTTTAGCATGAGACTTTCTTTCAAAAACATTAAAAATAGTACACTGCCAAAAATACTCTTCTTAGTATTTTTGTCTTGTTTCTAGTCTACATATCTAAAAGTTCTTAAATCAAGATGCATTTACATTAAGTAAAATTACATAAAATATTTTTTCTTGTTTTGTTGAAAATAAAAATCAAAATTAAGTGAGTTTTTCTTAAAACATATATAAAAAAAATGTATCTGCCAATGGGGTAAGAAAAATAATCTCTGTTTCTGATTGAAATCTTGTTCCTTGTTTCTGTCCCAAACAGAAACAAGATTACTTTTCCCATCCCATTGGCAGATAATTTTGCTTGTTTTAAGCAAAAACTCTAAATTTTTCCATCTTATATCATTTTATTTATGTAGTAAATGAATCTTGATTTAAGATTTTTAATATTATATTATATTATAATATAATATAATATAATATATATATATATATATATATATATATATATATATATATATATATATATATATATATATATATATATATATATATATATATATATATATATATACACACACACACACACACACACACACACACATATATATATATATATATACACACACATATATATATATATATATATATATATACACACACACACACACACACACACACACACACACACACACACACCTAAAGGATTATTAGGAACACCTGTTCAATTTCTCATTAATGCAATTATCTAATCAACCAATCACATGGCAGTTGCTTCAATGCATTTAGGGGTGTGGTCCTGGTCAAGACAATCTCCTGAACTCCAAACTGAATGTCAGAATGGGAAAGAAAGGTGATTTAAGCAATTCTGAGCGTTGCATGGTTGTTGGTGCCAGACGGGCCGGTCTGAGTATTTCACAATCTGCTCAGTTACTGGGATTTTCACGCACAACCATTTCTAGGGTTTACAAAGAATGGTGTGAAAAGGGAAAAACATCCAGTATGCGGAAGTCCTGTGGGTGAAAATGCCTTGTTGATGCTAGAGGTCAGAGGAGAATGGGCCGACTGATTCAAGCTGATAGAAGAGCAACTTTGACTGAAATAACCACTCGTTACAACCGAGGTATGCAGCAAAGCATTTGTGAAGCCACAACACGCACAACCTTGAGGCAGATGGGCTACAACAGCAGAAGACACCACCGGGTACCACTCATCTCCACTACAAATAGGAAAAAGAGGCTACAATTTGCACAAGCTCACCAAAATTGGACAGTTGAAGACTGGAAAAATGTTGCCTGGTCTTATGAGTCTCGATTTCTGTTGAGACATTCAGATGGTAGAGTCAGAATTTGGCGTAAACAGAATGAGAACATGGATCCATCATGCCTTGTTACCACTGTGCAGGCTGGTGGTGGTGGTGTAATGGTGTGGGGGATACTTTCTTGGCACACTTTAGGCCCCTTAGTGCCAATTGGGCATCGTTTAAATGCCACGGCCTAATGGATAATGCACCATTTCACAAAGCTCAAATCATTTCCAATTGGTTTCTTGAACATGACAATGAGTTCACTGTACTAAAATGGCCCCCACAGTCACCAGATCTCAACCCAATAGAGCATCTTTGGGATGTGGTGGAACGGGAGCTTAGTGCCCTGGATGTGCATCCCACAAATCTCCATCAACTGCAAGATGCTATCCTATCAATATGGGCCAACATTTCTAAAGAATGCTTTCAGCACCTTGTTGAATCAATGCCACATAGAATTAAGGCAGTTCTGAAGGTGAAAGGGGGTCAAACACAGTATTAGTATGGTGTTCCTAATAATCCTTTAGGTGAGTGTATATATATATATATATATATATATATATATATATATATATATATATATATATATATATATATATATATATATATATATATATATATATATATATACTGAAAACAAGAAAAAAAAACTAAATAAGAGCATTTTTTGCAGTGTAGTCAAATCTTTTGATAATTTCAAATATAATAGGTCTTTGTAAAGTGCCTTTGTTGACTACATTCTAAATAAACTACAATAAAATATATTTCCTTTGTCCTGTTGCTTAGCCCCATCTCAGTCACACACCTGAGCTCATTCCTTATGCAGCTCATTATGTGATCTTTTGTTCTCTCAGGTGTGATGCCCAGCATATTCATGATTGTTCACACCTCTTCGCAAATGGCGAAAAAGTGTCTTTCAAAATCTAAATCAATGTATTGTTTTATATGAATTAGCAGGCTCAGTGATTCTCACATCAGTTTGAAGCAAAAACTCTAGGCAACATTATCCATTAGTCCAAAGTATTGTGGACAAATATATATTGTGTGTTTTGAGGCCTTCATTTTTTTATTTTTTTTTAAAACACGCATAAATATTATTCTCTCAAAAATACAAGCATGTACATACATGTTGCTCTCATATTATGGTAGCCCAGTTTGTGCTGAATAGTGTTATTAATGTGTTAATAAGCAACACTTTCTAGAGTGCATGTGTCTCCGCCTACATTTGCACCAAGTGTGCCGCACACATCCTGAAAAGTGAAGCCGAAGCATTTTGATCGCCCCCTGGTGGCTGGCTGCAGTTTATGTCTCAAACCCTGCCCTCTTCATGTAATCGAATGGGACACGAGCCAAACTAGAAAAAACCACTTAGACTTCAAATTATTTTTTTTACAAAGATTTCTGTCTTTTTAGGTAGTTCTCTGTAGTTCTTGGTATGATAACATTTCAGTGAGTTGTAATTATATTTATTCTTTAGGAAGAGATGATGGCGTTCACTCTGACGCAGTGATCTGTCACGTCACATTAAAGATCGTCAAAGCGGCATTTATCGTTTGAATTTCGTGATTAAATGGACTGAATACTTAATATGTGGGAGCTCAGATTGAAGTGTGTTCTGCATGTAAAACAAGCCGACTGTTAACTGTTAAAGAATGCATTCGGAACCGTTCAGTACATACGTGCACCGATCTAAAAGCCCTGTACTGAAACGGTTCAGTACGAATACGTGTACCGTTACACCCCTAGAGGAAATAATAACATTATTTATCGGCTTTAATATATCGGACACATTTTCTTATCAGGCCGATAATGATAACATTAAAAACGAACATAAATCGGCCAATACGGATAGGGTGGCGAAATATCACGCATCCCTAATACCAAAAATTTCAAAAAAAGTTTCAATTCAATGACTTTTTTTGAAAAATATTTACATATTTTCTTACACCTTGAATAAATGTGAGCGCATACATTTTAATTATTTTCAAAAATGTTGATTCTGAAGAGTCAAACCACAGCATTTTGAAACATTTATTAACCTTGCCGTGTCATAAAGATTAAATGATCTAACATGTTAAGACTTCCTGGCCTTGAGGGTCATGATCTTTATATGATATAATTTTTCTTATTTTAAGTTTTTGTTCTACATTCTGCGATCACCACGTGACGTTTTGATTTGGTTTTTCAAAACCAATGAGCAGTGAAACAGTTTGGTTAACTTTTTTTCTCTTCCAGATATTAGGCCAGTTTTATCACCTTGCGTGTGATATCCGACAATGCGCTGGAAAGCTTGTTGTGTTAGTGTGCAGCGCTAACAGAGTCAGGCATTGTGGTCAGCCGGGCATGTTTTTAGAGGAAATGGTTGCCAAACCACTCAAAAGCAAGACTTCCGCTTATTTTAAAAGCAACTCAACTAAAACATGATTTGGCCCCTTGTGGGACTGAGTTGAGCTGCACTGTGATGATGGTTATAAATCAATAAGAAATGTAATACTGGAGAGAATGAAAGTATGACAGGTTTAGATGTGCTGTAAACCCTAACACTCAAAATAATTCACTGGTTTGAGTAGAGCCAACTCAAATTAAACAAATCAGTTCAATCAAACAAACTTTTATGAGTATTTAGAACTCTCTTTTTCTTTTGAGTTCATAAAACTGACAGAGTAATGTTTAAGTAATGTTTTGAGTTTTATGAACTTGTTTCTTTTAATTTAGACCAACTTAAATCTAACTAAAACTGGGCTGGGATTTATATTTCCCCAGCATGCTTCGTCATGACACTGGAAAGGGAGCGCAATTGGTAAAATTATTGTACAAGATTAATGCTAAGTGAGAGATTTAGTAGTGTTTAAGGTTTTGTTATGCTAGTTTAGAAAAGTTTCTGTTATGTTGGGTTTTTTGTAGGGTTTCCATCATGTGACGAGCGGAGCATGTTATAAGTTTGAGAACAGATTTATGTTAAATGTATTATAATGTTGTGTTTATTCAACGACTGCTATGCTATGCTAATGCTACCAAAGCATTGTGTAACCAATTAGCAAGATGGCATTTATTGAATTAGCTAGTTAAAGCTAGCCAGGTTTCCACAACTAAAATATTTAAGTTGATCATTTTGATTTAAATGTATGAATTAGCTTACTCAAATATTTGAAGAGCAATTAAAAGGTACACAATAAAAATCTGCAAGTTCTGCTTACTTTTCTGTTTATATATTTCTCAGCGTAAAAAATGTGATGTAACTTGATTATTATTATTTTTTTTTTGGAGTTTAGCCAACTTGTACAGTGAGGCTAATTCATTCAACTAGATTTTTTACATTTTGTATATAAAACAAACAATGTTAGGGTACTGTCTGTGGTTGCTTTGGAGTTTTGGGTCGTTGCTAGGGCATTACTGTGCAGTTGCTAGAGTCCTGCAGAAAAGTCACTGCATGTGGTGCAGAAGAGTCACACCCTGGTGTGCATCTCACACCTTTGCATCTTATATCTTCCTTTCATTACTTCTGTGACTAAAAACATGGAATATGGCGATACATAATGGTCTGAACTCTAAAATGTTCTCCAGAAACAAAATGGCGCCGCCGTGTTCGGTCGCCGTTCAGGTCGCTCCGCTCCGCGATATTTACTATTTTACTTTCTTTTACTCTCAATTTTTACAAACTTATCAACTGCACTTATCTGCTATGACAGCAAAACTCTTTTGGACATTGGTTACCTCTACACTGGACTGTTTCAGGACACTTTCGCCGATCCTCTGTGGCCATCTGAGATCCTTCGGAACGGCGTGTTGAACAATGGACAGACGAGTCGGCGGCGAAGAATCAAGAAACACCGTGGGAAACGCGCTGGTATCCGCAACAGGCTGAGGAAAAGGGCATTCAGCCCTCCTCTCCTTTGAGAGACTCATTAAAAACACCATTTGCGCCTTCATTCCTGACACTTTGGACCCTCTTCAGTTTGCCTATCGTCCCAATAGATCGACTGAAGATGCCATCTCTCATGTCCTCCACTCCTCCCTCACTCACATCGACAGCAAAAGTGGGAACTACGTAAGGCTGCTATTTATTGACTATAGCTCAGCCTTTAACACCATAGTTCCCATCAAGCTAACCTCCAAACTCCTGGATCTCGGCCTGAATCCTTCTCTCTGCCACTGGATTGAGGACTTCCTCACTGGCAGGCCTCAGGTGGTGAGAATAGGCCAGTCCACCTCCTCCTCCATCACCCTGAGTGTGGGAGCTCCACAGGGCTGTGTCCTGAGCCCCCTGCTCTACTCGCTCTACACGCATGACTGTTTGTCCACACACAGCTCCACCTCTATCATCAAATTTGCTGATGATACTGTTGTCCTGGGCCTCATTTCCAACAACAATGAGACGGCATATTTGGACGAGGTGGAGCATCTAACATCATGGTGCCAGGACAACTGTCTCTCTCTGAATGTTGGCAAGACCAAAGAAATGATTGTGGACTTCAGGAAGAGACAGCAACGGACATACTCCCCTCTCATGATCAGCGGGTCACCAGTAGAGAGAGTGAGCAGCTTCAAGTACCTGGGAGTAAACATCTCCGAGGACCTGACCTGGACTGCACACATTCAGACACAGGTGAAAAAAGCCAGGCAAAGACTACCACCTGTGCCAGCTGAGGAAATTCAGGGTTTCACCAGCTATCCTGAAAACTTTCTATTTAGGGGCGATAGAAAGTGTATTAACTCAGTGCATCACAGCATGGTATGGGAACAGCACCAGTCATGACCGCAAAGCCCTGCAAAGAGTCGTGCGCTTATCCGAGCGTATCTCAGGGTCAGCTCTCCCGTCTCTGCAGGACGTCTACACCAAACGCTGCAAAGGCAAAGCTACTAAGATCATCAAGGACTCTAATCACCCTGCAAACCCTCATTTCACGCTGCTGCCATCTGGTAAGCGCTTCCGAAGCCTGATGGCCAAAACTGAGAGACTCAGGAGGAGCTTCTTCCCCCAGGCCATCAGACTCCTGAACTTAACGTCACGTGACTTCACTTCAGGATAAACATCGATACACTGACATTGCACTGCACTTTCTGCTCTCGTTGTTACTGTGTAACAACCTGTTATAAACCTGTTTGCACATTATACTCTTATACATTTGTTAACCACATATAAGTCTACAGTTTACTCACTGCACAGTTTACTTCAATTATTTTATTCCACTTTATTTTTATTTTTTTACTTTTTTCTTCTACTTGACTTAATTATTTATAATTCTACAGAGATATATATATATATATATATAGTACTTTTTTATTCTATTTCTA
The DNA here is from genome assembly GCA_018749465.1 of Paracanthobrama guichenoti. Lineage (NCBI taxonomy): Eukaryota > Metazoa > Chordata > Actinopteri > Cypriniformes > Gobionidae > Paracanthobrama > Paracanthobrama guichenoti. Next base: position 30,288,390 of record CM031963.1, read on the forward strand.
TTATAATTTCCTCCTTGTGTTTTTAACTGTGAATTTGCACTGTCCATGGAGCGGACCTGTTTACATTTCACTGCCGGTTGTATATTCCGTATATAACTGTGTATGTGACAAATAAAACTCTTGAATCCTTGAAATGAAACACACAAAGAACGTCAGTAAGGGACGGATGAAATGTAGATAAGTAGTAATTTTCATCTGTTATGATTAGTTAACCACATTAGTTAACATGACCTTACAATGAAAAATACTTCTAATGCATTTATTTATCTTAGTTAATGTTCATTTTAATATTAAAGGGGACCTATTATGCTAAATTAACTTTTATAAAGTATTTAAAAACAGATGTGTATCCAAAGTGTGTGTAAACAACCAGCCTATAATGGTAAAAATCCACCCACTCCTTTTTTATAATTATAACACATAAGAGTCTCTATTAGTGATACCTAGTCAGTACTGAAGTTAACAATGTGACACTCTGAGCGCTGTTGAGCGGAATCGTACACACCTCTGATTGGGCACTGTGCTCACACGCTCATCGGACATGTCTGTGATTGGCTACAATGATCAACCCACGAGGCTTTCAAACGGTTTCAGAGGTGTTTACGATTCCGCTCAACAGTGCTCAAAGCGTCACATTTTAAAATGTCAGTACCGACTAGATATCAAAGTCGATACTTTTGACAAACCCTAGTCTCTATAGACTCCCGCCATCTGAGTCACTGAGGACACCTTAAATTTCATTTTTGAAGAAAAGTCTTATACATTTGTGCTAATCATTTTGCGCCAGACTGCTTCAACAACTTGGTCTTTTCAAAGCTGGATTTTCAAAAAGGCTGATCCTGAAAGATGGGTCAATACCAATGCTTTGTGTGCAAACTTCAGATCCAGACAAAGTAAGTATCACACGTCATATGTTGTGAGTCCTTCCAAATTGCCTTTCTGAAAGAGTTTGTTGGCAATCTGCACGGCTAATGTTGCTAAATCTACCTGTTCCCACTGATGCTGCCCTCATGTGTTATCAGAATTATCGTAAATACCAGTTTTCTTGTAAAAAAAAAAATGATTGCGCATTAACGCCCTTTGAAGTCGGCCACTTGAATGCGACGAGCTCCTAATCATGACTTTAGTAGTGTGAATTATGACATTTCTGAAAGCATGTGAAGGCGCCAGAAGACCAAAGCTATGTTGTTATTTTTATCCCACCATGCTCACGGTCATCGTAATTCATAAACGTGCATTTATTATGCACAGTACAGTCAGATGACTGAAGATATAAGGCTGTTTCAGTTTCTGAAAGTTTCAGTGCGTGAGATTGTCCCGTTTTGTTGTTGCCGGTATGCCGAGCATGAGCTCTTGAAGCTCCGCCCTCTTCTGGAATATTATTTAATGGATCTGAGCTGCCATGAACAGTTATTTTTTTTATTAAGTAACGTTAACAAATATTTAAAAATACTGTAAAAATGTCTTGCTCATTGTTAGCTACAATAAATGGTTAATGTGTTAACTAATGACCAATGTTACCTTATTGTGAAGTGTTACCATTTTCTCTAATTTCATCACAAATCCATGCTTAAAACTACTTCCAACCACACAACTGCTTTTTTAGGCTACTTCAGGCTCTCTCAAGCCAACATCAAATTATCTAGTTTTAGTTTTCCGAGCGTTGTTTCACTACTGCCTTTCATCGGTCGGACAAACAGATGGGAGAGAGATTGGGGATTTGTCAACAAACTGTACAGCAGCTGTACTGAAACTGAACAACACTTTCAGGAGCATAACCATAAATAAAGCCCCAAATCCACTTACATATCCATTGAGAGGATTATAGCACCTGCTCAAGGGGATCGGGCAGAAGTCAAAGCTTTGCATCTGAGCTAAATATCCTGGAGGGCCGTCATAACAACAACAGCAGAATAGTGAACTTTCAACCTGGTGTAATAGTCCTTTCACCACATCAATAAAAAGCTACACCTCTGTTTACATCACCTCTGTTGACAGTGACACCACACCTTGAGGAACGCACTCGACGGACGAGGACATCACTGTTTTCTGCTGATCTGCTTTATAGATGAAATGATCGAATTTAATATTTGGTGATCTTTACAACGGAACTGACTTCAGCTGAACAATGACACTATTGTCTTTAGAGCTGCTGTACAGCCGAAATGAACTCCGTTTGCAGCACTGAATCATTGTCCTGTTCTCACTGTGAAACCGCTTTGTATGAAGCGCTTAATAAATAAAGGTGACTTGACACTCACGCGGTTCTACACACTTGAAGATGTGCATCTTGAAGACTTGATTCTCAATGTTGGAAACAGTGCTGCTTAATATTTTCTGGGACCTGTTATCATTTTTTTCAGGATTCATTGATGAATAAAAAGTTAAAGAGAACATAATTTATTCAAAATAGAAATCTTTCCTAACAAAGTCAATAGTCTTTACTATCCTTTTTATACATTTAACACATCCTTGCTGAATAAAAGTATTTTTATTTTTATTTATTTTTTAAATACTGACCCCAAGCTTTTGAACAGTAGTGTATATTGTTACAAAATATTTCTATTTTAAATAAATTCTGTTCTTTATTAACTTTTTACTCAGCCTGTAATATTTTCTGTAATATAGTATTCTGTAATACTTTGCTGTAATATATTAAGCAGCAGAACTGTTTCCAACATTGATCATAAATCATCATGTTATAGTGAATTCTGAAGGATCATGTGACACTGAAGACTGGAGTAATGATGATAAATTCAGCTTTGCATCACAGAAATAAATTATAATTTGAAGTATATTCAAATAGAAAACCATTATTTTAAATTGTAATAATATTTCACAATAGTACTGTTTTTTTTCTGTATTTTTGATCAAATAACTGCAGGCTTGCTTTTCAAAAATAGTAATGTTTCCAAACTTTTGACCAGCACAGTGTGTGTGTGTGTGTGTGTGTGTGTGTGTGTGTGTGTGTGTGTGTGTGTGTGTGTGTGTGTGTGTGTGTGTGTGACATATCAGGACACAAATGTATATAATGACATGGGTATGACATTACAAGGAGAGGGTGACTTATGAGGACATTACCCATGTCCCCATTTTTCAAAAGGATTATAAATCATACAGAATTTTTATTTTTAGGAGAAAGTAGAAATGTGTATTTTCCTGTGATGGGTAGGTTTAGGGGTAGGCTTTGTGTGTGTGTGTGTGTGTGTGTGTGTGTGTGTGTGTGGTGTCTCTATAAATTCTAATGCAATTCACCTTTTTGTAGCAAACATCTGATTGGTTTGTGTTCTTTTTATTAAGTGTTTAAGTGTATAAGTATTGTCGTCTATTCACCACTGTACTCATAATTCATTGATTTATTTAAAAAAAGACTGGATCAGTTTAAAGGTGTAGAAACATTGTTCTTATGTTATTACCTAATACACAAACTGAGTAACCTTGTGCCTCAAACAGTATTATCTTTAAACAAAAGCTAGGCCTTGGACTCGTTTGTCATGATCATTGAATTTATTATGATTAAATGGGGCCAATTTCACAATTCAATGACCAAATGTAAGGGCATGACAAACGATTATCTCCCGGTCTTAAAGTTACATGTACAATGACTCAAATGATTTCAGTGAATTGGGCGGCAACTGCAAAGCTACACATAATAATGGCAGAAACAATGAGGCCTAAACTAGATCTTTGCATAGTGTAGCTAATAAGCAGAATATGTTCATCTCCACCCGCGGAGAAGACGCTCTTATCATCGTAAAGCCAACAGCACTGAACGCTGGTGATTAGCAGACGCTCGGGGCTCTACGCCACAAACACGTGATTTCATCTCAAACTTCACTCTGAGGAACCACCTGTCAAACTTCAGCCCCGACAGGTTCACACGGCAGCCATGTGCTTCCACACGTGATCCATCAATAATTAACCGTCAAAGAGCGACTCAGCATTAACTAACAGAGACACCAGAGAAAACAGACACTTCACTCCTGCTCAGAGAAGTGAAGGAATCCAACCAGCTCAAAAGAAATCTGGAAATATTCCTTCCTTGTGTGACACATCTGACATTTGGCCATGATTCGATTGAATTCACTTCTGTTATTGCGGTGTGATTCATAATTATTTTTTAAAAAGACAAGACACAAATGCAATTTCAAACCAAATGTAGAAGCAGAGTAAACAGGTCACAAAAGATCTTATAATCATGTCTTTTGCAATTATTTTGTGGAAGAGTAATAAACTAAATATATGTCTTAAATGTGATATTCAATAATACATTTTTGTTTCTGGAATCGACATGTTTATTCTCCAATGCTGAGTAGTACAGGAGCCATATTGCATACAGTAAGCAGAATTTATGCGTTTTTGATTTGAGCGTCGGGTGTGGTGAAATATTTGAACTTTTGTGGCTAGTGTACATGATGCAGTCTAATCAAAACTTGTGAGCAAGAGTGATATGACCAACACTGTATATATCGATACGAGTCATTTTACTTCACGATAACGATATCACTATATAGTTATTTTTGCTTTAAAGTCCACCTGTGGTGAAAATCAAATGTTGTTTATACACCAGTCAGGGGAAGTGAATAACACTGATGATCTCTTCATCACGGCTCCTGTTAGTGGGTGGGATATATTAGGCAGCAAGTGAACATTTTGTCCTCAAAGTTGATGTGTTAGAAGCAGGAAAAATGGGCAAGCGTAAGGATTTGAGCGAGTTTGACAAGGGACAGATTGTGATGGCTAGACGACTGGGTCAGAGCATCTCCAAAACTGCAGCTCTTGTGGGATGTTCCCGGTCTGCAGTGGTCAGGATCTATCAAAAGTGCTCCAAGGAAGGAACAGTGGTGAACCGGCCACAGGGTCATGGGCGGCCGAGGCTCATTGATGCATGTGGGGAGTGAAGGCTGGCCCGTGTGGTCCGATCAAACAGACGAGCTACTGGAGCTCAAACTGCTCAAGAAGTTCAAGGAGAACTCCGGGGAATTTTTAAGTTAATCTTGATCATTATGCCTTTGTGAGTACTGTCTACAGAAAAAAAAAACGAACGAACAGGATTGGTGCTTGCAACACGGAGCTGTTACAGTTAATGCCCAGAGCTCCCACTCAGCTGAAACGGCAGTTATGGGCATATACATAAAGAGTGTCTTTGTGCCTCTTAACAGACACAAAATGCAATCAAAATGTCTGTCCAACATGAACAGGGCCCTTACATGACAACGAGATGCGTTTAGCCACGTAGCCATTGTTTAAATTCACCTAAATAGTGTTTTAGCTTACGGCTAGCTGTAGTCTCGCGCTGAAGTCCCGTGGGAACTCAGTTGTAGCCGGAAAAAGGTAAATAGTCCAGGTGGGAGGAGCAAAGGTATAACGATCAAGATTAAAAATTCCCCGGAGTTCTCCTTTAATGCTGGTTCTGATAGAAAGGTGTCAGAATACACAGTGCATCTCAGTTTGTTGACACAGCCCACCTCTCAGTGAGCATACAGTGAAATTATTTGCTTTTTCATTGTTTACTGTGCTTAAACTGCTATGTTTTAAAACGCATGCAAACGATAAGCTTTCATGACAAATGTAACCGCGATAGAGATGATAGTCCCAACCGGTTAATCGTGTCAGCCGGTATATCGCCCACCCCTAACACGAGGTGAGAATTACCCATTTTTTGCGCTAAAATGTTAATCTAATGTCAACTTCTGTAAAATGGGCGGTTATGAATAATTACATCTGAAATAATTGTGATTATTAGTTACGTTGATATGGTTTTCCACCTAAATAAAAGCTCAAAGATTTAAAGAAATAAATAAATAAATGTTGCATAAATGTTGCTGTTAAATAAATCTATATATATATATATATATATATATATATATATATATATATATATATATATATATATATATATATATATATATATATACACACACACACACACACACACAACACCTAAAGGATTATTAGGAACACCATACTAATACTGTGTTTGACCCCCTTTCGCCTTCAGAACTGCCTTAATTCTATGTGGCATTGATTCAACAAGGTGCTGAAAGCATTCTTTAGAAATGTTGGCCCATATTGATAGGATAGCATCTTGCAGTTGATGGAGATTTGTGGGATGCACATCCAGGGCACGCAGCTCCGTTCCACCACATCCCAAAGATGCTCTATTGGGTTGAGATCTGGTGACTGTGGGGCCATTTTAGTACAGTGAACTCATTGTCATGTTCAAGAAACCGATTTGAAATGATTCAAGCTTTGTGACATGGTGCATTATCCTGCTGGAAGTAGCCATCAGAGAATGGGTACATGGTGGTCATAAAGGAATGGACATGGTCAGAAACAATGCTCAGGTAGGCCGTGGCATTTAAACGATGCCCAATTGGCACTAAGGGGCCTAAAGTGTGCCAAGAAAACATCCCCACACCATTACACCACCACCACCAGCCTGCACAGTGGTAACAAGGCATGATGGATCCATGTTCTCATTCTGTTTATGCCAAATTCTGACTCTACCATCTGAATGTCTCAACAGAAATCGAGACTCATCAGACCAGGCAACATTTTTCCAGTCTTCAACTGTCCAATTTTGGTGAGCTTGTGCAAATTGTAGCCTCTTTTTCCTATTTGTAGTGGAGATGAGTGGTACCCGGTGGGGTCTTCTGCTGTTGTAGCCCATCCGCCTCAAGGTTGTGCGTGTTGTGGCTTCACAAATGCTTTGCTGCATACCTCGGTTGTAACGAGTGGTTATTTCAGTCAAAGTTGCTCTTCTATCAGCTTGAATCAGTCGGCCCATTCTCCTCTGACCTCTAGCATCAACAAGGCATTTTCGCCCCACAGGACTGCCGCATACTGGATGTTTTTCCTTTTCACACCATTCTTTGTAAACCCTAGAAATGGTTGTGTGTGAAAATCCCAGTAACTGAGCAGATTGTGAAATACTCAGACCGGCCCGTCTGGCACCAACAACCATGCCACGCTCAAAATTGCTTAAATCACCTTTCTTTCCCATTCTGACATTCAGTTTGGAGCTCAGGAGATTGTCTTGACCAGGACCACACCCCTAAATGCATTGAAGCAACTGCCATGTGATTGGTTGATTAGATAATTGCATTAATGAGAAATTGAACAGGTGTTCCTAATAATCCTTTAGGTGAGTGTATATTGCTTAAAAATATTGTGTTCAATGGAGAGAAAAAAAAAAAAAAAAAAAAGTTTTTTTTTTTTTTTTACCCAGACATTTTAAAATAACACATTTTAGAGCTGCAATCACAATCCCGTGAAACCATGATATTTTTGCTCAAGGTTATCATACCGACTCATGCCTAATGCAACAGTATAGATAGTTTTGTTGATTATAATGAGACTGTTCTCACTTTATTTCATCACACCCCTCTCGCTGTCAGTGTAAAGGTGCAAAATCCCCAGCACGTGTTCACAGGATTTTGTTTCCTGTGCTGCGTGTTTCAGCATGTCCAGGCAAAAAAACTAAATCAACAGTTGAAGGTGTAGGAGTTTGATGACGGTATCTGATTTGAGATTTCATGATCATGATTAATTGTTACCTAACAATGACCAATAAAGAGAAACTCACTTAAAGCAAAGCTAACCGTTACATTTACCCTGCTGCAGATGAGTCTGAAGTCACACATATTATGGGCTATGTATTATGAGAATTGCCTCATTGCAGTATTACTGGATCTGTCTTTACTGAGGTTGTATTTAACCCCGGTCTTCAGGGGTAAGAGGGTTAAAGTTACGTCATGGGCCATTTGAAACGCCCCGAGTCCACAACACTGTTGGGGACAAAAGGCAAATTCAGCGTTTCCTACATGAGGGTTCCTCTCCGCCTATCGAAACTGCCGCACATTCCAGCATCTTCCTACACTGTGACTCTGAGTGGCCCCTGAGGGCCCGAGGCTGAACGCATGTGACCTCTCAGGGTGTCTTTGTGCCTGAAGAGTGAGTGCCATTATCCGGAGCAGTAACTGAGTTATCCCTAGCATATCTGATCAGACCGTCAAGATGACTTTACTGAGGGTAGTAACACCCTAAAGGGACGCATTACTTCATGTCACACATCACAACACATGTCAGTACATGAAAATGAAATGCTGAGCTGAATTCTACACCATCCAGTCATGTCTCCTGATTGGTTATTTTCACCATTCAAATAAACACAATGTTACTCAAATATGTACGCACAGAGAAAAAGGGTGTCAAAATTGTACCTTTAGGGGTACAACAGCTGGGGCTTTAAAAGGACATCTTTGTACCTTTTTTTTTTTTTCTGCGTGTAAATCAAGAGAGCTCTATGACAGAAAACATCGTGGATAATTTGTTTTGTATATGTGATGTGTTTTAGACTAATAGCGGTCAATAAGAGTGTTTAAATATGTCATGAACACAACAGGTTGCCAAATTACTAGAACTTTTCAAAACCCCACTATGCTGAAGGCTTCTTCTATGAATATTAATTAGAAAAAAACTGACGTACACCAAACATGCTTCACTGATTGGCTGAAAGTCCGCTACTGGTAAGCGGGTGCGCTAGTTAGCTGGCCAATCAGCGAATCTGGTAAAGGCCAGGCTCATGAATATTAATTATTGTAATAAGTATAGTAGCGACGTCAACATGACGAAGGTAATATTCATGAACGAAACCTTTACCATAGTATACGTTGTAGTTTCGTTTCGCTGTCTAACAGGTTTATTAACTCACCTTATAAACTTTTCCGAAAGCACCGTCGCCCAGTTCCCCGATAATTTCCCACATGTCGCTTGGATTTACATCCCGATGAACGTGCTCATATTGCTTGGTTTTCTTCTTGATGTCAATTGCAGGAAATCGGATCATTTTGCTGAATTTGGCAAAAGCCATTTTTAAAAAAATAAAATAAAATACAGGTAGGAGCCTCAAATGCTAAAAAAACAACAACAACAACAACAAAAAACAGATGTAGATGAAGAATTCGTTTACTTTAGAAAAAAAACAAAAGCGCATCGGCTGAAAACTATCCACTCCACGGGAAATATAGACATCTTCATCACTTAAAAAAGATAAAATAAAATAACATCAAGTTGTAATAGACTTATTCCACTCCATCCATGAGAACACATTCGCCGACTGAAGCGAGTTTGACACTCGTGTTCACCTGTTCACTCACCCCTCTTGTGTGTGTGTGTGAGAGAGTGAGACAGAGCCACGCCCACTGCACAGAACTATGGGAATTGTAGTTTTTAAAGTTCATCATAAAGTAGCCTATATACGCAACAAGCCATTTTAATGTTTTTAATTAATTTAATTAATGTTTTAGTGTTATTGTAATAATCTAGTCAAGACGCACAGAAAAAAATATGAGATAAAACATGAAGTTAGAAAACTGCTGCACACAACCTCCACCTTGTGGTTAATCCGTGGTACTTTTCTTGGAATCGAAAACAAGTCATGATGGTGTATAAAAATATACTGTACACGACACTTTATGTAGAACACACTGAATATAAAACAATATTTAACGCAATAAACATTTAAAAAGTTACAAATACAGAATTTTACAGATTGCAACATTGAAATATAGGCCCACACTAATATATATGTATAGTTATGTATAGAAAATACTTACAGATGCCATTCATGAATCCATTATTCTTATGAAATAATTTTCTTTTTATATTTGTGTGAGTTTTAAAGTAAACTGTCAAGGGGAACAGCTTAAGCATAAGCAACTTTGTATTATTATTTATATTAAAGAAGTGAATATTTGAAATAGATTGTGTCCATTAAATCAAAGTCAGTGTCACGTGACAAACAGATTACTTACAAATTGTAGTTCGTTGCTGATTCCAAATTACATTACAAAAACACATTTTTAGGTAATATAATCAGACTATTGATTTGAATAGGATAATCTTGTACCATATTGTTATAAAATACAAAGAGAAAGTATACTCCATTCTTTGTTCTCAACAACATGAAGTGCATTAAATATTGCATTATGTCAGGGTTTGCATTATGTCAGCAAGTGAACATTTTGTCCTCAAAGTTGATGTGTTAGAAGCAGGAAAAATGTGCAAGCGTAAGGATTTGAGCGAGTTTGACAAGGGCCAAATAGTGATGGCTAGACGACTGGGTCAGAGCATCTCCAAAACTGCAGCTCTTGTGGGGTGTTCCCGGTCTGCAGTGGTCAGGATCTATCAAAAGTGCTCCAAGGAAGGAACAGTGGTGAACCGGCCACAGGGTCATGGGCGGCCAAGGCTCATTGATGCATGTGGGGAGTGAAGGCTGGCCCGTGTGGTCCGATCAAACAGACGAGCTACTGGAGCTCAAACTGCTCAAGAAGTTAATGCTGGTTCTGATAGAAAGGTGTCAGAATACACAGAGCATCTCAGTTTGTTGCGTATGGGGTGGCATAGCCGCAGACCAGTCAGGGTGCCCATGCTGACCCCTGTCCACCGCCGAAAGCACCAACAGTGGCACGTGAGCATCAGAACTGGACCACGGAGCAATGGAAGAAGGTGGCCTGGTCTGAGGAATCACGTGTTCTTTTACATCACGTGGATGGCCGGGTGCGTGTGCGTGGCTTATCTGGGAAACACATGGCACCAGGATGCACTATGGGAAGAAGGCGAGCCGGTGGAGGCAGTGTGATGCTTTGGGCAATGTTCTGCTGGGAAACCTTGGGTCCTGCCATCCATGTGGATGTTACTTTGACACGTACCACCTACCTAAGCATTGTTGTGTACAGACCATGTACACCCTTTCATGGAAACGGTATCCCCTGGTGGCTGTGGCTCTTCCAGCAGGATAATGCTCCTGCCACAAAGCACAAATGCTTCAGGAATGGTTTGAGGAGCACAACAACGAGTTTGAGGTGTTGACTTGGCCTCCAAATTCCCCAGATCTCAATCCAATCGAGCATCTGTGGGATGTGCTGAATAAACAAGTCCGATCCATGGAGGCCCCACCTCACAACTTACAGGACTTAAAGGATCTGCTGCTAACATCTTGGTGCCAGATACCACAGCACACCTTCAGGGGTCTAGTGGAGTCCATGCCTCGATGGGTCAGGGCTGTTTTGGCAGCAAAAGGGGACCAACACAATATTAGGTCATAGTGTTATGCCGGATCGAAATGCTTAGTTATTCGAAAATACAAAAAAAAATGCCATTCATAAATACATATATTCTATGATAACCATGTTTTTAATTAATTAAATGTAAGCATAAGCAATTGTGTAATATTATTCAAGAAGAAGTGAATATTTATTGAAATATTTGAAAAAGATTGTGTCCATTATATCAAAAGTCAGTGTCACGTGACAAACAGTTTACTTACAAATTGTACAAACCCGATTCCCAAAAAGTTGGGACACTGTACAAATTGTGAAACTTGAGCAACTTGTCTCCTCAGTCCCCAGACGTTTGCAGACTGTTAGAAAAAGAAGAGGGGATGCCACACAGTGGGAAACATGGCCTTGTCCCAACTTTTCTGAGATGTGTTGATGCCATGAAATTTAAAATCAACTTATTTTTCCCTTAAAATGATACATTTTCTCAGTTTAAACATTTGATATGTCATCTATGTTGTATTCTGAATAAAATATTGAAATTTGAAACTTCCACATCATTGCATTCTGTTTTTAATTAAATAAAAAAAAAAAAAAAAAAATGAAAATGATAACAAAAATGTGTTTGAAAGACAAAAGCCTTCCAAAGACATGGTTAAATGACTCACTGAGTCATAATTCACATAATTATTGTCTTTGTCAGGAGCTGGTTAGATATGAAAATGGTGGTCACACCAGATACTGACTGGTTTTCGTCCACACGGATCCGGCGTTTTGAGAGCATGAAACTGATATTTTTTTAAACCGGGTCCCAGAGTGGATAAATCTGAAAACGACACCCTTGTGTTTTCGTGTGTACAGCCAATCCGTATATTTTGTGAAACGGTGATGTCATCACTCCACGTCCCACATGGGAAAGACTAGAAAGGGATACAACTAGAGGCACTGGGCATGCGCACATCAATATTGCGTTATTTAATTACTGTATTTGCATTATTGTAAAGGTAGGTTTAGGGTGTAGGCGTTAATAAAACACATCTGGTAAGTAGCAAATGTATTTATTGTTATTTTATTGTGAGATTTTGCCTCACTTCCTACCACTGCTGTACCCTTCCAGCCACAACTCTTCTTCTCCGTTTTTAGTGTATTTCTGTGGCAGAATTACAGCGCCACATACTGGCCTGGCATGTGTACTACATCGTTTTGAGTCCATTTCAGTGCTCTCATGTGTACGCAGATATTTCTTGAAACGAAAAAAAAAAAAAAAAATCGGATAGGGAAAGCTCTGGCTTCGTGTGGATGGGGCCTAAGGCACACCTGTGCAATAATCATGCTGTCTAATCAGCATCTTGGTATGCCACACCTGTGAGGTGGATGGATCTCTAACAAAGGAGAAGTGCTCACTAACACAGATTTAGACAGATTTGTGAACAATATTTGAGTGAAATAGGCCTTTTGTGTACATAGAAAAAGTCTTAGATCTTTGAGTTCAGCTCATGAAAAATGGGGGCAAAAACAATAGGTTACTGTCGTAACCCTGGTTTTCTGAAACATCGAGTGGAGATATATATACACTGAACAAAATTATAAACGCAACACTTTTGTTCTCTTTCGTCATCTCTTGTTCGAGATCCACCTATGGGAAGGGCATCCGTACCTGACCTCTGCAGAAGCATCCAATTGCACCAAGTCTGACAAGACAGGTAGGAGCGCGCAGCCAATGCCCAGTAAGGCCCCACCCCTTACCTACGGGCATGTATAGCCTGCATGCGCTACTGTACATCAGTAAGTATATTTGCTTCTCGTGTGGCAAGCGGGACAAAGCTGGTGGATCTCTCCACTCGATGTTTCAGAGAACCGTTACGACAGTAACCTATTATAGCTTTCCTGTAGCTCAAACAACAAGAGCGTGGCGCTAGCAATGCCGAGGTCATGGGTTCAATTCCCAGGGAAAGCAAGAACTGACAAAAAAAAAAAAAAAAAGAAATGTGTACCTTGATTGCAATGTAAGTCACTTTGGATGCCAAATGCATAAATGTAAATGTAAATGTATTGTTCTCTTTCATCATCTCATGTTCGAGATCCACCTATGGGAGAGACATGGACAGCCCCCCGATTGCCCAATACACTCACAGTGAGGTCCTGTTAGCCAGAACAAGACGGTCACCCCAAGGGGCGGTGCTTGACACGTCTCATAATCATGAACCCACCACACCGACGCACACACATAACTGCGGTATACAAGCAGGACATGAAACATGTGTGTGACACACACAAGAGAAGGCAGGGTAAGGAAGACCCCACCCCCAAAACCGAATGTGCTACCGAGGTTCTGGTGACATCCAGCCTATAGTAACGCACAAACGTATGGGGAGAAGCCCAAATGGCAGCAGAGCAAATATCCTGTAGTGATACTCCCCTGAATATCGCCCATGCTGAGAGCCGTCATATCCTTAACTTCCAGACCCGCGAGGCCATGTTTATAGTCGAGCGGGTCGCTCCAGTAGTGTCATGTGCTTAGCGCACGCTGGAAGAATGGGAAAGAGGTGTTTTCTTCGGGCCGGGGGGAGCTCCCAGCACTTTCCCATCATAAATATCCCTCTCCTGGTCGGTGGCGCTCTGTGGAGCCGGCCACTCGATGTTGAGACGAGTGGCCACTCGCTTCCAGGAGGATGGATTGAGGCAAGGCCCTGGGGGCACTAGCCTGGGGAATACCAGAGGGCGGGATGGCCTCTGAGCCCCCGAGAAGGCCCACATCATCGTCATCACCAGACCTGGCCGGATCGTCGGCGAGCGGAGGGTTGCCCACGAAGATGTCCTCTTCAGGGAAATCAGGATTGGGCTGGTCAGCCCAGACAAGAGCAGTCGCGCCCCGGGAGGTCCCCGGTGGTGCACTGTCGTCACCGTGTCCCATCCGAGTCCGAAAAGTCGGTAGCAGCAACTTTAAGGCGACGTTGCAATAGTTTCTTTGGCAACACCAGGCAGTAACCACAGTTCTCCGGGTTCTCTATGGCCTCTTCCGCGTGCTTGAGGCCCAAGCAGACCACGCAGAACGGGTAAAAATCCTTAGCGGCGATAAGAGCACCACACGTGGCCGGGCAGGCCCGTGATAAGCTAGCTCCGGAAGAAGCAGAATTAGAGAGTGAAAAACTCAGAAAAGTCGCGGCAGCCATGGGACAGGAAAGACGAGCGAGAGCATGGGTGGCTCCGAGAGCAGACACAGAGAAACTGGCAGAATAGAACTGTCACACCTGGCGGAGGCTGATCTGAAGATATTTCCTCCTGCAGACAATAAGTGAGCAGCGCAAATTCGACCAAGCTGTGTCAGTGCAGAGATCGCGAGAAGCGAATGTCAACTGATGTACAGTAGCGCATAGATATCTATGGTTTCTATCACTCCGCTTGTGGCGACTGCCATGGCAATCAAGTAAATCCACCATACATATTTTTACAAATACTATTGTTGTGTGTGTCGGAATGTAACGTTAGTTGAAAGAGTTTTTTAGGCGAGAATGTGGTTATATAAACATAGCACCTGTTTTACAATTTGGTAGAAGTTTTCACAGATGTGAGCTCCAGATGTGAGTCAGCGGCTGTCAGCGGTCGTTCAATGCTCGTGTGCCCGCAGAGAATCGCTTCATCATGGACAGATTTGCCGCTGGCTCTTACTGTATGTAGATAGTGGTTAAACATGAGATATAATTCATTTAGGGTTTATCAAACGGGCAGTCTTTGGTCTTATTAATCTATTACATGTTTAAGAGCAAACCGATTTTGGTTAAGGGGGAAATTATGTTTCATAACTTTATATCAAGTCCTGTATGGCCTACTAGAGCTCAGCTTTTGTACGTTTGACTGAATTGTTTGCTTGTGTTTATTTCCTATTGTCTTTTTCTAATGGCTTTAGTTGTTAATTTCAATATCATTGTTCAATAAATATTATATAAATATTATGCCGAATTTGGTATTGAGAAAGGATCCGTTAGTGATTGCAATAGTCGACTTTAGTGACAGTTACATTATTAAACCATTAGATGGTGGGAAAGAGCCAAAGACTATCTTAATGAGTGACCGGTAGTGACGTGTCGTTCATTTTGAACGAATCTTTAATATGACTCGAGAACAACGAGTTGTCTCAGAGAGCGATTCGTTCATTTTGTGTTGACCACGCATGCGCAACATCCCATATGTTCTGTACAGGAAACAGAATTGATTAGTTCACCTCTCGAGTCTTCGGGTTCGAGTCTTTCGTTCATCAAGTCCCAGCCCCATAGGCAAGGCTATGCAGTCTGTACCACAACCAGAAAAGATTAGTTCATCTCTCGAGTCTTTTACTTCGAGTCAGTAAAATGATCTGAACTTCCCACTACTAGCGACCGGTTGTAAACAAGCAAGTTGTTTTAGCGGCCGAATCACAGCCGTGCTGATATACAGCCATATAGAAACTACATTTCAAACTACTGATTAGGGGTGGGCGATATACCGGTAGAAATTTGTCTCTATTGCAGTTACGCTCACATGACGTTGCTGTGCTGCGCGGTCACGAAAGCTTATCATTTGCATGCGTTTTTAAGCATTGCAGTTTAAAAACAGGCAATTTGTCACCTAATTGGGCTTGAACAATGTCACAATGAACAGTCATTTATGTCTGAAGTGAACTTAAAGTATAATGGATCCATGCAGCCAGTCTTAAAGTGACAGTATCCAAATTTACACAGTAAGGACTATGAATAGTTTTATACATTTTATGTAGTATTTCTAGTGCTTGAAGTCTTTCCGGTAGGTCTGTTGCATGTGTGTCTTTGTTCTATTGTAGTTTGTTTTCACTGCATTCAGTTTACTTGTCTTCAGTAAGCTTGAGAGTTTTTTTCTAGGCTAGTGTTAATTTTTTTAATGATATTGAAAAGGGTGATAAGAATGAATGATATCAAATTTCAATGGTATAATTTTTTTATATATCATAACCTTAATTAATTAAAGAGAAAAAAACAAAACTATATTGTGATAGATATCGTTATCATGAAATAAGATTACTCATATCCAGATATATGATATTGGTCATAGCGCCCTACTGATTATAAATAACACCTGCTACTATGACGAGTAATTGGCTCTTTATGATCTTTGTACAATCATCCTCCACACTCCGTCTAATGATGTATGAAATGATTTCAGCCTTTCATCCTCTGAACTGTAACGCTTTACAGTTATCATGGGTGTAAACCAATTCCTGAAACAGATAAACAACTTTTCAGGCACCCAATAATAGCAAGAGCACACCCCGTATATAAAAGTATATAAAATAATTACAAAATTGGGTCACACTTAATATCAGGTGTCCTTACAATGTACTTATTGTGTCATGCTTTTGCTGCTATTGAGATTTAGATCGATGCAATTACAGAAATAAATTACAGCTGTAATTACATGCAGGTATTTTTTAAAAATATAAGAACACTGTAAAAACATGCATGTACACAGTAAGTGCATTCATTTAAAAGATAGTAGTAGACACCTAATATAAATTCGGACAAAAAATGTATATAAAATAAAATAAATGCTTGACCTACCCCATGACATTTTCGTGACATAATGATTTGGAGTTGTCTGATTATAGCAGCGAGGCGTTGCACTTTCCTGGTGTAGGAACATCTGCGTTCTCTCAGGCCGGCCAGCAGAGACAGATAAGAGTTTGTGGTGGACATTAGACACGCGTTCTGTCATCACAAACAACATATGATTGACAAGGCATTTAACAACTTCTGTAGCAGGCATATAATGGGAGTGGGAGGAATGTACTGAACTGTAATAATAATAAATATAGCTGCGAGCAGCAATTATCGGGGTTCGAGAGTTTTAAGGCCTTTAAGCACATGCGTAAAAAGTTTTGTGTTTTATTTAGCATGTAACTACTTCATGGATGGGAAAAAAAATTACAGCCAATACAGGCAATTTACTAAGCAAATATAGTAGTTTTAACTTTTTTAACAGTTATCGAGGTTGAGCTAAAAACCTAAGACTAGTTTGCAAAAGTAGCAAAAATATTTAACAAACGGTACGATTGACAGCAGTGGTCCTACAGGCATAGCCGCTCAGAATGAGGAGTTCTACCATATGGTATGAATGTCATGAGCATGTGCGGAAAATCATGTGATATACAATAAGACTAGCTTTCCTGTAGCTCAAACAATAAGAGCGTGGCGCTAGCAATGCCAAGGTCGTGGGTTCGATTCCCAGGGGAAAAAAAATTTAAAAATGTGTACCTTGAATGCAATGTAAGTCGCTTCGGATAAAAGTGTCCGCCAAATGCGTAAATGTAAATGTACAATCCTGCACGCACGTGAAAAATGCAAAGACGCCCCCGGATGCCAATTGACCCCACGCCCGAAAACTGCCACAGGCCAGTCATGTCTTAGCAACTGTAACTAGGCACAGAAGGCCTGTCAAGCTTTCGAGCGAGGGAAACATGCCGAAGCATTGTGCTTATGGATTGTGCAAATCTGATACCCATTATCCTATAAATTTGGACAGGGGGTGGCATTATTTTCCCTTCCCCAAACCTAAAACCCAAGGGGAGAAATGACGGTGTGCTGTCGATTTGTACTACCTTGTCAGATTTGCCCACCGTACCGCAAAATTATAGCTAATGTTATATCTATCGATCCATGCTACCACATCGAAAAATCCTACTGCGTGTTAGCGTGTGTGACTAACTTACATGAAATAATTCAGTGTAACTTTACTGAGGATTCTTATTGGGGAAAAACGATTTTACAGTGTACAATACCCCATCAGATTGTTGTGGATCAAGCAGTGTGGGAGAATATATATATATATATATATATATAATATAAGCGGGAGAATGTTATCATTGCAAAGTGGTCAGGCTAATGTATTGTGTTTATTCCATATGATTTATAATTATTAGATTATTTTCTAATTTCACTTACCCTGCTGTGCATGAACTGTTCCTCAGTTTGTGAGTTGTGAATGCTCAGCCTATGAGGCGGCTGCTGCTTGCGCTGGGACCTATAGGCTTTAGCTTCAATTTTGAGGAAATTATTCTCTAAGTGGTTGCATATTATGCCGTGGATATATCCCTCGAATGCAGTCCCTTTTGTCTTGCTCTCTCAGATATTTCACCTGTTCGCCAAAAATTACTAATTATCTCCTTGGGAATGTCTGACACCGGCGCATACATACTATAATAGGTACAAAAAGCTTGTCAGGCGTAGCAACAGTAACTAAGGAGGGCGGGGCTTAGCGAAGGGTCAATTTCTTTTTAGTTTCTTATAGACCTCTAGGGCCGTGAGTCAAACAGGCCCAGTGAGTTTCGTTTCGATCGGCCTCCGTTGAACTTGTCTGACAGCTGCTCAAACTTCATTGGCCGATGGAGGCAGTGTTTTTCGCGAATTTCGTCATAGACAGTCGCAGCACCTTGGACAAAGACACCGCAAGCCGGTTTTAAGTGGCCAATCGCCATGATTTTTTTCACATGGCCAAAAATTTAATCCATAAACATGAGTACCGTGATTGGTGATCTCATTCTGTTCACGGGTTATAGCCATTTTAGTAAAAGTGGCCCCGCCCACCTCAAACATTTTGGCGCCCCTTAGCGACCATGAATAATATTAGATAATTATTGATATTATTACCATATGGTATGAATGTAGTGGGCATGTGCAAAAAAATCACGTGAAAAACGCAAAGGTGCCAATTTCTTTCCAATTTCTCACAGGCCTCTAGTCAAACAGGCCCAGCAAGTTTCATTCCGACTGGCATCCGTTAACTTTGTCTGACAGCCGCTCGAATTTCATTGGCAGACAGGGGCTGTGTTTTAACAAAAACGTACGTAATGTCCTCGTCGTGAATTGTGGCACTTTGGACAAAGACACTGCATGCTGGTTTTCAAGTCATTTGCACTGATTGTTGCATAGCTATAGCCGTTTTGTGTATGTGAGTGTGTGTGTGTGTGTGTGTGTGTGTGTGTGTGTGTGTGTGTGTGTGTGTGTGTGTGTGTGTGTGTGTAATTTTATAGCGCCACCAAGTGGCCAATTATGGATTTTTTTCATGTGACCAAAAATTTTGTCATAAACAAGTACCGAGTTTAGTGAAATTATATAGTTACAGCCATTTTAGTAAAATCAAACATTTTGGCACCCCCTAGCAGCCGTGAAATAAAATAAAAATAAAAATCCATAATTATTGATATTTACACTCCAGAGAAACATTCTGCACTAGTTTGATTCAGATTGAACAACTAGGACTAGATCGCAAAAGGTTTTTCGAAAAATCCAAATATCCAAAAATTTTGCCAGGGAGACGATCGAATTTGTCTTGAGTCGAGGATTCCGACGATATAAGACACACGAGTCTGCGTCAAACAGTTTAGGAGTTATGAGCCATTGCATATTTTTGATCGTTGTAGCGCCACCATCAGGCCGATTGGGGCGAGCTTTGAGTTTTTTAGGCGGTGTGAGTACTACCATCCCTCGAAGTTTCAAGTCTCTACGACTTACGGTTTGGTCTGCCCGATCACTTTTAGGGGGAGAATCCTAATCCTTGAAAATTCTAACAATTTTCTACACACTTGGACCCCTAAAATGATCTTAATCATAAGTTTATTACTATTACTTGTTTTGCGAGGTGGGATCTGATCCAGACATTTTGAATTTACTTTAACTTTATTATGCATTATTTTACATTGCAAGCAAGCTTTATCTCTCAAATGTTGAATGCATGAATAACAGTCATTCTGCAGTAGTTTGGTACTTACATGGACATCGATGTACAGGTCGGGCAGGTGAGCCGTGCATCTATTCTGCAACACAAAGCACAATAAAAACATCAACTTTTTGTATTTATGTCATGCATTGTTGTACTCACCTCAGTTCTATGTGTTAGACTTACAGTGTCGTGGTCTTGTTTGATTTCCGCCGCTATCTGAGTGATCTCTTTAGCCATGTTCAGCACTTTCATGTAACAGGTCGGTGGTATGGGGTAAGGCTGAGCCCAAACCACGGGCATCAGAACCAGAACCAGCGCTGTGTGTGCAAGCATGCTGTCTGCTCCCTGTGAGCAACACTGCTGGCTGTGCACTGCATTTATATTCAGACATGTTGTGTTCATTACCAAACATGATATGATTTATGAATCAGTTAGCCTGGAATTCACATCACTGTCTAATCCGCTTGTGGTTTGCCGGCCAAATAAATGTGAATCATTTCAAAAATCCCCACAGAAATGTTTTGCACAAATTACAACCAACAATTTTGGCCCAATAAAGATAGTGTGCTTGTTTACCAAGAGGACAGCAGTGCCAATGAAGAACAGATTGAGATTAAATTGTTCATGTCTGTAGGAACGTATAATGTCATAAGTAGTACATTATTATTGTTATAAAATGTTCATAATGTAATAATCTTCTCAAAACGTAATACTATATTGAGCTAATGTAATAACCATTTTTTCATTATGAGAAATGTATTACATTATAAACTCACCAAAAACATGTCATATTTTCATTATTGTAATAGCTTTTAAAACAAAAAATATTCCCTTATAGAACATTTTTAGTCTTAGATACCTACAAAATGCAACAGATTTAAATATTCATGCAATTATTATTAGTATTAATAATAATAATAATAATAATAAACAAAACATTGGTATACCGTAAATTTAAAAAATCTAAATCCAATCTTAACCTGCCAACTCCACCAGATTACTAACACTATAACTACTAGTAGTAATAGATCAGGTCTTCTGCGTCACTCCTCTCCATTCGCTCTCCGTCTGCGCCGTGGGCTCCACCTCCAGCGGCAGTTCGGTTCGTCCCCAATGCCTGTTCCTCGTCCGGCTCCTAAACCACCTCCCATTCCTCAGCCTTCAGTGTAATGTCACATGTTTAGTCACTTGTTCGTTTAGTTTCATTCTCATGATCATGATCATCACACCTGCCAGTCTTTTACTTCATTATCATTGTATGCATCCTGTGTTTCCTCAGTTCATTGTTGACTATTGTTTGTGTGTAGACACGCTGTTGGATTATCTGAGTTTATTCTTTTAATAAATACCTTTGGATTTGAGCTTTTGATTCATCTTTGGACTCTTTAAACTGTGACAGTAATATGCAGGGGAGAGCGGGGCACAGCCTAACGCTTGTTGACTGTCTCAGTTTGTGTAAATCCACTCGGCGTTCAGAGTATTTATTCTTCCCCACATTAATTCCACACACGTCTAGTACAATTATGTGGTTTTGTTTCATTAATACAGTGTATACTTTTTTCTTGATTTACCTCGAAAGAATGGAAGTGAAATGTGACAACATGCCCCATAGGTGGGGTAACATGACCAAATGACAGCTTAAAATGTTATCTGATATAATCGAAAAATATACAAGACAAACTAAAATATTTTGTCAATAACATACAATTATTAATAAAAAAAAAAATAATGGCATTTTTTAATCATTAAAAATAAACTAATGTTTGAGTTTGAGAACAGCACATGGCTAAATACAGCTCTACAGCAGAGCTCAGAACATCATAATAATGAATCATTTCTGAACATTGACTCAGTCATTATTCCCCCTTTTCTCATGGTTTCTCAAAATGATTCAGAAAAGTATAGAATATAATATCATATTTCTAACAGGGGCTCATTGTAACGCAGTGTGACAACATGCCCCGCCCGGCTCGTGTCTTCTGCTGTTAGATCAGCATTAAAGAACATCTCAACTGATAAATAACAGATAGAAGATTACAATAATATCACATTTGTCTTATTCTAAATAAACACAAAAAACAGAGATGAAAAAGAAACTTCAGTAAGAAATGTACTTTTGCTATGGTTAAATAAATGTTCAGTGATATCTTCCAAAGATTTCTTAATTTTGTCGTAATTTTTTCTCAACTAGTAAATGCACTAAGTTTCGTCATGCTGGCGTGTGTGGAAAGTGTTTTTTAAATGAAATTCCTTCATCTAAATGGCATGAGACTTTTCCTACACTCGCTATATACTCCACACTTCAGTGCAATAAAATTAAAAAAACAAAATAATAATAAATCTAAAAGCAAAACAAACAAAAATAACTATAAAAGGGGGTGGAAATGGCAAATGAGCTAATGAGTGGTCCTCTGCAGCCATCTACTGGTTATAGTGGTAATTTCAGGTCATTTTGAAAATTTCATTTTCAAAAAGTGTTCATTTTCACCAGGTGACAGAAATCCTCCACTAAAGCAAAGCATGGCACATTTTCCATTTTATCTCCATGAATGAAAATAATAAATGTAGATCTTCATTAAAGTTAATTTTACTGCACAAATGTAGTTTAAAAAATAGTGTCTAAATATATATTGAGGTGTTGACCTGGCCTCCAAATTCCCCAGATCTCAATCCAGTCGAGCATCTGTGGGATGTGCTGAATAAACAAGTCCGATCCATGGAGGCCCCACCTCACAACTTACAGGACTTAAAGGATCTGCTGCTAACATCTCGGTGCCAGATACCACAGCACACCTTCAGGGGTCTACTGGAGTCCATGCCTCAATGAGTCAGGGCTGTTTTGGCAGCAAAAGGGGGACGAACACAATGTCAGGTCATAATGTTATGCCTGATCCTATGTAGATTAATTTGCGGCTCACATGGCAGTAAATAATACGCTGAAATGATCATGTAGTCAATAGGCCTACATATATTTCATAAAAACAAGCAGGGCTATGACATAACCTATTAAAAACACAAAGTGCCTGCTCTATTTTACTGGACAAATGTAGTTTAAAAAATAATGTTTAAAAAAATTACTTGTTGAAAAAATAAATATTTAAAAAAATATTTGACCCATATATTGGCAATCTAAACAATTCTAGTAATATGAAGTTTGTCTATATTCTTAATGAATATTAATGCTGTCACTGGTGTGTGCAGGCAGAAAGCCGAAGACAGTGACCGGACAGGAGTGCATGAGAAGTAACAACTTAAATTACACAGCTGACACATATGAACTAATAATGATGGTAACTATGGAGACAAAGAACATCAGTTCACCACTGTTCCTTCCTTGGAGCACTTTTGATAGATCCTGACCACTGCAGACCGGGAACACCCCACAAGAGCTGCAGTTCTGGAGATGCTCTGACCCAGTCGTCTAGCCATCACAATCTGGCCCTTGTCAAACTCGCTCAAATCCTTACGCTTGCCCATTTTTCCTGCTTCTAACACATCAACTTTGAGGACAAAATGTTCACTTGCTGCCTAATATATCCCACCCACTAACAGGAGCCGTGAAGAAGAGATCATCAGTGTTATTCACTTCACCTGTCAGGGGTCATAATGTTATGCCTGATCGGTGTATATATATCTGATTGTACTAGTATCAGTGATAATGGCCTTCATTCATAAAAAGATGCCACTGAACAAATATTTAAAATATACTGTCTTTATGTTTTTTCTACATTAATTTGGTGATTTACTGTGAAATGATTACATTATAAAATATATTAAAAACATATAAATGCTTGTTTTTAATTGTGATTAATTTTTTTTTTTTTTTTTATCGATTGACAGCACTAAAACAAAGTTTACTTTAAAAAATATATTATGCATACCCACTATCTATCTACCTTTTTGTATTTATTGCATTGCATATATTGTATGTTCAGGGATGACAGATTGATATGCTATTTATGGCTGGATGTAACTTTTGAGACTTTGCGGTAAAAGTAACTCTCCTATTGATTTTGTCCTATCAGTGTGGCTCTCCTGAAGGAAGGAAAAAAAAAAGTAGCAAAGACCACTGCTCTAGTGCGATTCGTTTCCTATTCGAAGTCTTGCTGACTCGAAAGATGTCTCGCCCCTTATGATCACCATCACTTTGGAATAAGGTCTCTTTGGATTCCTCGATACTTCAGCTTTCTGTTAGGGTAACAAAACCAGACAGCTGTCTAGTTCTGTTTCCCCTTTTGTTATATTCAGACACACTAACATAATAATGTTATTCCTGCAAGAAAAAGAAATGTTAGTTTTGTTTAATTTAATTAATTCCTTCACATTAGTTAATTTTGTTACCATATTAGTTAATAGTAGTAGCTGAAGTAACAGAACAGTAATCCCAGAAGCTGCTCTTAGGCTGGGTTTCAGACAGACTATATCATGAAGAAACACTTTGTCATGAAATATAGTACTGTCTCGCATGAAATCAAGTGTATTATTAATAGGAACTGGGGGGTTATTCAAATTGATCCAGTATACGTGAGTTTCTTGAGGAATCTCCAGTTGTGAGCTATAGAAAGGCTCCCACAATTGTGAGTTGTGAGTTACATGCCATGAAACGGACAACATGGTTGGACAGAGAAACACGAGGAATGTTTAAGGAATGCTTGCAATTTATAGGCTTCAGTGTTCTTCTAACTGTTTCTGTATGGGCCGGACTAAGTGTTGCAAGATAGATTATGGGATCACACAAGAAACAAAGACCCTACGGCAGTACATTATGCATCTGTAAATTATTCTAATCCATCTACCTTAAAAATGATTGGTTTGGAAACTGTAACTGGATCTATTAGAAAGGGTGATAGATTACAAAGACTTTTACAAAGAAACATCCCTTTGGATTTTTCAGTTAAAAGCTACCATTTTTCCTGAGTTGAATGAAGAATTAGATTTAACTCCATTCTTGTAAAATTATTATCATTATGATTATTGTTTATTATGATTTTTGATGTATGTGATTATACTTTGTAATAGTTAATGATATATGATCCCCTGTAATGGTTCTTTTGGTTTCTCCCAATTCTACATCTACACCTGCGACTCACACTCCAAAATGCAAAGGCCAAAACGCATCAGTGTGCAGTGTCTTAGCCATTTTTTATGTTTCTAGTGTGATAAGCCATGATGTAAATAAAGGCTTTTTTTGTTTTTCTTACTTTTTTGGGGGACTGGAAGAAGAACAATGGGTACATAACAGTGACTGGACAAAGAGTGCAGGGTTCAGGTTAAATAACAGACAGAATAACAAACAGTAAGTGATGTTTCAAAGAGAGAAGTTCAGAAAAAGAGTACCTTATGATGAAATCCAACTGTTGAAGGACCTGCGCACCACAAAGCCCAGACAGGGAAATCCGCATGATAGGAAACCGTAATATCCAAACTGAGGTAGGCTTGAAGTTTGAATCCAGATACGTTGTTGTCACATAGCAGCACGGATAGCCATCACACAGGCCACATCGTTCCCCAATCAGCAGGATCAACAATCACACGGTGTTAAACCCAGTCAAGCAACGGTGACATGCACCAAGAGACTCACAGCAGAACTCCAGTATCAATAAAACAACTGTTAAAGCCAAAACTGTTTAAAAACGATTATGGAAATAGATTGTCGATTGTCCTCGCAATATTGTCACAAATATAGAGGGACTGTATCAACCTAATTAAAAGTTTCTCAAAGTGTTCATGACATAAGTGTTAGCAATATAATTTTCAAAGATCATTATTCGACATAATAAATAGACTAGTTAATGATTTAGTATGGTCACTTTTTAAAAACAACCTATTTATTACTTAGGCCCCACTTTATATCAGGTGGCCTTAACTACTATGTAGCCTACTTACATCAAAAGTACAATGTACTTATTGTGTTCATATTGTATTGCAAAACACTTGTGCTGATATTATGGGTAAAGTTAGGGATGGTGTGGTGGTGGTGTGGATAAGTTTAAAGGTAAAGTTAGGGACAGGTGTGGTGGTGTGGGTAAGTTTAAGGGTAAAGTTAGGGACGGGTGTGGTGGTGGTGTGGGTAAGTTTAAGGGTAAAGTTAGGGACGGATGTGGTGGTGTGGGTAAATTTAAGGGTAAAGTTAGGCACAGGTGTGGTGGTGTGGGTAAGTTTAAGGGTAAAGTTAGGGACGGATGTGGTGGTGTGGGTAAATTTAAGGGTAAAGTTAGGGACAGGTGTGGTGGTGTGGGTCAGTTTAAGGGTAAAGTTAGGCACAGGTGTGGTGGTGTGGGTAAGTTTAAGGGTAAAGTTAGGGACGGGTGTGGTGGTGGTGTGGGTAAGTTTAAGGGTAAAGTTAGGGACAGGTGTGGTGGTGTGGGTAAGTTTATGGGTAAAGTTAAGGATGGTGTGGTGGTGTTGGTAAGTTTAAGGGTAAAGGTAGGGACAGGTGTGGTGGTATGGGTGAGTTTAAGGGTAGGGACAGGTGTGGTGGTGGTGTGGGTGGTTTAAGGGTAAAGTTAGGACAGGTGGGTGGTGTGGGTAAGTTTAAGGGTAAAGTTAGGGACAGGTGTGGTGGTGTGGGTAAGTTTAAGGGTAAAGTTAGGGACAGGTGTGGTGGTGGTGGTAAGTTTAAGGGTAAAGTTAGGGACAGGTGTGGTGGTGTGGTAAGTTTAAGGGTAAAGGTAGGGACAGGTGTGGTGGTGTGGGTAAGTTTAAGGGTAAAGTTAGGGACAGGTGTGGTGGTGTGGGTAAGTTTAAGGGTAAAGTTTACAGGTGTGGTGGTGTGGGTAAGTTTAAGGGTAAAGTTAGGGACAGGTGGTGGTGGTGTGGGTAAGTTTAAGGGTAAAGTTAGGGACAGGTGTGGTGGTGGTGTGGGTAAGTTTAAGGGTAAAGTTAGGCACAGGTGTGGTGGTGTGGGTCAGTTTAAGGGGCAAAGTTAGGGACAGGTGTGGTGGTGTGGGTAAGTTTAAGGGTAAAGTTAGGGACAGGTGTGGTGGTGTGGTAAGTTTAAGGGTAAAGTTAGGGACAGGTTAAGGGTAAGTTTAAGGGCAAAGGTAGGGACAGGTGTGGTGGTGTGGGTAAGTTTAAGGGGGTGGTGGTGTGGTGGTGGTAAAGTTAGGGGTAAAGGGGACGGGTGTGGTGGTGGTGTGGGTAAGTTTAAGGGTTAGGGACGGATGTGGTGGTGTGGGTAAATTTAAGGGTAAAGTTAGGCACAGGTGTGGTGGTGTGGGTCAGTTTAAGGGTAAAGTTAGGCACAGGTGTGGTGGTGTGGGTAAGTTTAAGGGTAAAGTTAGGGACGGGTGTGGTGGTGGTGTGGGTAAGTTTAAGGGTAAAGTTAGGGACAGGTGTGGTGGTGTGGGTAAGTTTATGGGTAAAGTTAAGGATGGTGTGGTGGTGTTGGTAAGTTTAAGGGTAAAGGTAGGGACAGGTGTGGTGGTATGGGTGAGTTTAAGGGTAAAGTTAGGGACGGGTGTGGTGGTGGTGTGGGTAAGTTTAAGGGTAAAGTTAGGGACAGGTGTGGTGGTATGGTAAGTTTAAGGGTAAAGTTAGGGACAGGTGTGGTGGTGTGGGTCAGTTTAAGGGTAAAGTTAGGCACAGGTGTGGTGGTGTGGGTAAGTTTAAGGGTAAAGTTAGGGACGGGTGTGGTGGTGGTGTGGGTAAGTTTAAGGGTAAAGTTAGGGACAGGTGTGGTGGTATGGTAAGTTTAAGGGTAAAGTTAGGGACAGGTGTGGTGGTGTGGGTCAGTTTAAGGGTAAAGTTAGGCACAGGTGTGGTGGTGTGGGTAAGTTTAAGGGTAAAGTTAGGGACGGGTGTGGTGGTGGTGTGGGTAAGTTTAAGGGTAAAGTTAGGGACAGGTGTGGTGGTATGGTAAGTTTAAGGGTAAAGTTAGGGACAGGTGTGGTGGTGTGGGTAAGTTTAAGGGTAAAGTTAGGGACGGATGTGGTGGTGTGTGTAAATTTAAGGGTAAAGTTAGGGACAGGTGTGGTGGTGTGGGTCAGTTTAAGGGTAAAGTTAGGCACAGGTGTGGTGGTGTGGGTAAGTTTAAGGGTAAAGTTAGGGGACGGTGTGGTGGTGGTGTGGGTAAGTTTAAGGGTAAAGTTAGGGACAGGTGTGGTGGTATGGTAAGTTTAAGGGTAAAGTTAGGGACAGGTGTGGTGGTGTGGGTAAGTTTATGGGTAAAGTTAAGGATGGTGTGGTGGTGTTGGTAAGTTTAAGGGTAAAGGTAGGGACAGGTGTGGTGGTGGTATAAAGGGTAAAGTTAGGGACAGGGTGGTAAAGTTAGGGACAGGTGTGGTGGTGTGGGTCAGTTTAAGGGTAAAGTTAGGCACAGGTGTGGTGGTGTGTGGGTAAGTTTAAGGGTTTAGGGACGGTGTGGTGGTGGTGTGGGTAAGTTTAAGGGTAAAGTTAGGGACAGGTGTGGTGGTATGGTAAGTTTAAGGGTAAAGTTAGGGGACAGGTGTGGTGGTGTGGGTAAGTTTAAGGGTAAAGTTAGGGACAGTGTGTGGTGTGGTAAGTTTAAGGGTAAAGTTAGGGACAGGTGTGGTGGTGTGGGTAAGTTTAAGGGTAAAGTTAGGGACAGGTGTGGTGGTGTGGGTAAGTTTAAGGGTAAAGTTAGGGACAGGTGTGGTGGTGTGGGTAAGTTTAAGGGTAAAGTTAGGGACAGGTGTGGTGGTATGGGTAAGTTTAAGGGTAAAGTTAGGGACGGGTGTGGTGGTGTGGGTAAGTTTAAGGGTAAAGTTAGGGACGTGTGTGGTGGTGTGGGTAAGTTTAAGGGTAAAGTTAGGGACGGGTGTGGTGGTGTGGGTAAGTTTAAGGGTAAAGTTAGGGACGGGTGTGGTGGTATGGGTAAGTTTAAGGGTAAAGTTAGGGATGGGTGTGGTGGTGTGGGTAAGTTTATGGGTAAAGTTAAGGATGGTGTGGTGGTGTTGGTAAGTTTAAGGGTAAAGTTAGGGACAGGTGTGGTGGTATGGGTAAGTTTATGGGTAAAGTTAAGGATGGTGTGGTGGTGTTGGTAAGTTTAAGGGTAAAGTTAGGGACAGGTGTGGTGGTATGGGTAAGTTTATGGGTAAAGTTAAGGATGGTGTGGTGGTGTGGGTAAGTTTAAGGGTAAAGTTAGGGACAGGTGTGGTGGTATGGGTGAGTTTAAGGGTAAAGTTAGGGACAGGTGTGGTGGTATGGGTGAGTTTAAGGGTAAAGTTAGGGACAGGTGTGGTGGTATGGGTGAGTTTAAGGGTAAAGTTAGGGACAGGTGTGGTGGTATGGGTAAGTTTAAGGGTAGGGTTAGGGACAGGTGTGGTGGTGTGGGTAAGTTTAAGGGTAGGGTTAGGTGTAAGTGAAGTGTCAACAGTGTAATTATAAATGTAACTACAGAAATTAATTACAGATGTAATTACATGCAAGTATTTTTAAAAATGTGGTAAGTTTAAGGGTACAGTTAGGGACAGGTGTGGTGGTATGGGTAAGTTTAAGGGTAAAGTTAGGGACAGGTGTGGTGGTATGGGTAAGTTTAAGGGTAAAGTTAGGGACAGGTGTGGTGGTATGGGTAAGTTTAAGGGTACAGTTAGGGACAGGTGTGGTGGTGTGGGTAAGTTTAAGGGTAAAGTTAGGGACAGGTGTGGTGGTATGGGTAAGTTTAAGGGTACAGTTAGGGACAGGTGTGGTGGTGTGGGTAAGTTTAAGGGTAAAGTTAGGGACAGGTGTGGTGGTGTTGGTAAGTTTAAGGGTAAAGTTAGGGACAGGTGTGGTGGTGTTGGTAAGTTTAAGGGTAAAGTTAGGGACAGGTGTGGTGGTGTGGGTAAGTTTAAGGGTAAAGTTAGGGACAGGTGTGGTGGTGTGGGTAAGTTTAAGGGTAAAGTTAGGGACAGGTGTGGTGGTGTGGGTAAGTTTAAGGGTAAAGTTAGGGACAGGTGTGGTGGTGTGGGTAAGTTTAAGGGTAAAGTTAGGGACAGGTGTGGTGGTGTGGGTAAGTTTAAGGGTAGGGTTAGGTGTAAGGGAAGTGTCAACAGTGTAATTATAAATGTAACTACAGAAATTAATTACAGATGTAATTACATGCAAGTATTTTTAAAAATGTTGTTGTTGTTGTTGTTGTTGCATCACTGCATCAATGGGAAGAAAATTACAATAATATAAATGAAGTTCCAAGTGCCCAACTGAATGGAGCACTGATCTCCATAATGGTGAGTCAAACAAAAAACATTTGAGGAAAATCAACATCAATTTATGAAGTCAGCTTATGTGATGTTCTCTCAATTTTTTCAGTTGTATTGACAATTCAACACTGAAGATGAGTGAATGCAACTAGAAAAAGATAAAGGCAGAAGTGGAGAAAATGAGAGAAAAGTCAATTAAGATTTTATTTGTTTACTTGACAAAACAGCGCTCAAACCAATCAATCTTAACTTGGGGTTTCTGAGTAAACAAGACATAGTATGTGAATAGTACAGTTAAGACATTTAAGTAAAGTTAACTAATAAAGTGTTTGTTAGAACAGCTGTTGGATTTTACAGTGTAGTACTCATTTGATCTGCATTACTTCCTGCATAGTTACCTAATAATGATGGACCATTATTCTATTCTATATTAAGTGTTACCAAGAAGTCTTTAACTAAGCTTCAGTCACTCAACATTAAAGAGAATTGATCACAATTCTTCTCTAGCTGAGGTTAGAGAATGCCTGTTTTGGTCTCATATTATATTGTGTTGGTCCCCTTTTGCTGCCAAAACAGCCCTGACCCGTCGAGGCATGGACTCCACTAGACCCCTGAAAGTGTGCTGTGGTATCTGGCAGCAAGATGTTAGCAGCAGATCCTTTAAGTCCTGTAAGTTGCGAGGTGGGGCCTCCATGGATCGGACTTGTTTGTTCAGCACATCCCACAGATGCTCGATTGGATTGAGATCTGGGGAATTTGGAAGCCAAGTCAACACCTCAAACTCGTTGTTGTGCTCCTCAAACCATTCCTGAACAATTTTTGCTTTGAGCCACAGCCACCAGGGAATACCGTTTCCATGAAAGGGTGTACATGGTCTGCAACAATGCTTAGGTAGGTGGTACGTGTCAAAGTAACATCCACATGGATGGCAGGACCCAAGGTTTCCCAGCAGAACATTGCCCAAAGCATCACACTGCCTCCGCCGGCTTGCCTTCTTCCCATAATGCATCCTGGTGCCATGTGTTCCCCAGGTAAGCCATGCACACGCACCCGGCCATCCACGTGATGTAAAAGAACACGTGATTCATCAGACCAGGCCACCTTCTTCCATTGCTCCGTGGTCCAGTTCTGATGCTCACATGCCACTGTTGGTGCTTTCGGCGGTGGACAGGGGTCAGCATGAGCACCCTGACTGGTCAGCGGCTATGCCGCCCCATACGCAACAAACTGAGATGCTCTGTGTATTCTGACACCTTTCTATCAGAACCAGCATTAACTTCTTGAGCAGTTTGAGCTCCAGTAGCTCGTCTGTTTGAACGGACCACACGGGCCAGCCTTCGCTCCCCACGTGCATCAATGAGCCTTGGCCGCCCATGACCCTGTGTCCGGTTCACCACTGTTCCTTCCTTGGAGCACTTTTGATAGATCCTGACCACTGCAGACCGGGAACACCCCACAAGAGCTGCAGTTTTGGAGATGCTCTGACCCAGTCGTCTAGCCATCACAATCTGGCCCTTGTCAAACTCGCTCAAATCCTTACGCTTGGCCATTTTTCCTGCTTCTAACACATCAACTTTGAGGACAAAATGTTCACTTGCTGCCTAATATATCCCACCCACTAACAGGAGCCGTGAAGAAGAGATCATCAGTGTTATTCACTTCACCGGTCATAATGTTATGCCTGATCGGTGTATTAACTTGAAACGTAGGCTAAAATTAGTATCAGGTATGTGCTTTGAGATGTTACTCAACACATCAAAATATGTGTACTTTTTAGTTTAGAACATGACAACATTTTTTTTTTTTAAAGTGTACTGTAAAGTAAAATTTGTAATTTGACATTATTACAAAGTAGGCCTATTTTTTTAGAAGAGAGTTAAGAAAACTAGTCATGAATGTTTACTCTCTTAAGTGGCATTTTATTTCATTTATATTATCTTGATTAAGATTTAAATAATTGCACACTCAATACAATTAAGTGCAGGGTTTTACAACAAAACTATTTCCCGAAAACAAGGACAAAGATGTTGGCAGCACTTCCATCGAGAGAGGTACAGAGGGCTGTGTATGTATGAGGAAAACTGGCAATCTTATCAAGTAAACAAATGAACTCTATAAATGTCACATACCTGCGGTCTCCGTGACACATTTCATGTGACGGATCACATACAGTCTGTGCTTGCCAAGACTGCGAGTGAATACAGGCTTCTGAGAATAAGAGCCAGTGATGTCCTGGACAGACGGAAAGAAATGTTCAATGTTGACAAACCCTTGCCTGAAAGTTCAGTGTTTTCTAAAAAGTGCTTTGAATACATTTAAGATCTATTCTGTATAAGTATAATTGAAATGCCAAATCTAATGACTATGACTTTAAATCTCCAGAGAAACACATTTTAATTGTAAATTAGTGCAGTATGTGTGTGTAAATAATTATGCACTAGATGTGAATCTAATTCAGTCCTGTGCCACTAGATGGCAGCACATGTTCTACAGCTGATCATTGCTTGTCATTCTATCACTGTGACCTTCCCTGCTGTGAACCATGGTTCCATAACGTTCTCTTCTCCTCCTGAATAAACAACACTTCTACCATTTAACAAGGACACAAGCTCATCAGTTTAAGTCAGTGAAAAGAAGCATGCTTGTGCGATAAAACGTGTTGTGTAAGTCTATTCAGGAAAGGTGACTAGTGTATTTGTAAATGCCAGTTAAGCTATAAAAGAGCTGTGTGTGCATGAGGCATCTAATCTTGTAAAGTACTCCGGTGTGCCAAGAGTGTAATGGTGATTTGGCTGGATTTTGAGAGATCCTATTGCTCTCTTACTGCCTAAAAAGAATTTCAAGACAGACAGCCCAGAGCAAATTCATTAGCCTCACATCGCC
>CM031963.1:30323704-30398288 GCA_018749465.1 Paracanthobrama guichenoti
AATACTATCTTTGTTCAAATGCTGGTTTCTACAGGTTTTTATTTTTATTTTATTATTATAACAAGTTTTGAAGGAGTGTGTCAAGTGGTGTAACCATCAAGCAAAACATACTAAAACATTTTTTATTTTTTATTTTGTGATTATCTTCATTTAAAAAATATCTTTAAACATACTTTTAATAAGCATATAAATAAATAAATAAATCATGAATGTTTGAATCATGAATAGTGATTTGACATTTGACGCCCTAAACTTGCCATGTCATAAAAAAAATTAAATAATCGGATCATTTTAAGAAACTTACTGACCTTGTCCTTGACATATAGGCTCTATCTTTTCTTGTCACATGACAACAAAATGGCTTTCTGTTACACGCACTGATTTTGAAATGCTCTTTCAAGTATTTTTTTTAAACTTTTCTTTCGAATATTAATCATATTTATTTGTTAAATTATTTGAAAGAAATTACAATAAATTATAATGTCACTGTATAAAATTCTTGAATAAATGAATAAAAGCTTCTGCATATCTAACATTGCGTATT
Organism: Paracanthobrama guichenoti; assembly: GCA_018749465.1. NCBI lineage: Eukaryota > Metazoa > Chordata > Actinopteri > Cypriniformes > Gobionidae > Paracanthobrama > Paracanthobrama guichenoti. Next base: position 30,324,249 of record CM031963.1, read on the forward strand.
TACAGTACTTGAGCCACATTATGCATGCACAGATGAACCTCCCCACCACCATGATCGCATGCGATGCCCATCAGATCTGTCCACAGACGCATCGTGATGAGTTTATTCAACAGTTGAGGACGTGAGCTCAGCTGTGCGGCTCGGCTGTCGGCAGTCACACGGTGATCTGCGATCAGGCGATGTCCTCTGCTCGGATGCTCTGCTCGGATGTGTGTGCTGTGATGCAGGCATGAGTCTCTCCGGACTTTAGCGCGCATATGGGAGGTAAAGAGGCATGTTCGCCTGTTCTGCATCAGTGTGTCATTGACTCCGGCTCTGCAAGGATCTTACCACAGCATTGCGGTGAGTGGAGAAGTTGTGTGGGATAGTCTCTGTGTCCAGCACTCGTCTCCACACTGCAGTCTCGTCTGTGACCACTGTTACTGCTGGCATCGGCTTCATGTCGAGCATCCTCACATATCAAACGGTAAGTTTATGATTACTGATGATTTTACAGCAGAGTTCAGCTACAGGTCTATACAGTACGTGATCAGTTTTCTAGCTCGTCTATTTCTGCCACTCTATTTGTACTTGTTTATGGCACTGTGTCTAAGTGCAGAGTTACCAGTGAACAACATGTAGGATGCTATGTAATTAAGTAGCACATTATCCTGGTTAGTAAAGTACTTTTATTAGGGTGTAGCTGTCACACATGTATCCTATATCTTAGGCTTGGTTTATTTATTTTAGAAACTATTGGACATTTCACGTTATTGTCATGGGGATTGATTTACAGTGATCATATCTAATACCTTTTTTGAAAAATTAAGAACGGCATATTACACTAAATATTTTTATTTAATATGTATTATTAACGGCTTTTCAACAATAACAGTATCATGTCTTGGCCAGCAGAAGTGAATGAATGAATGAATGAATGAATGAATGAATGAATAATAATACAAATATCGTTATATGTTGTTGGTGAAATACAGCCCTTATGACAACCGGTGAGCAGGGATTCCCCAACTTTTTTATTTTTTGTCAGCTGAACCTCTTTGACCCAATATATTAGCTGAGATTTTAAATTTTAATAAGTTAGGTCAATTAAAAAAAAAAGTCAATTATAATAATGAATAATAAAATTAAGTTCTCAGATATCGGTCACATGACATGCAGTTTTGATCTTTTTTAGTAAGTGTTATTGTTTTATTTTTTATTATTATGATTTAATTACTTAATAGTGTTTTTATTAAACTCACAAACCCCCTGCAGTTCCTGACATAATGCAATATTTAATGCACTTCATGTTGCTGATAACAAAGAATGGAATATATTTTCTTTCTCTTTGTATTTTTATATCAATGTGGTACAAGATTATCCTATTCAAATCAATGTGATAAACGAGTTAGTAGGCTTTTTACAAAAAAAGTAATCCGATTATATTGTGTAATGTAATGGATTACATTTCTAACTACAATTTTTGTCATGTAATTTGGTATCAGTAACGGACTACAATTTTTAAGTAATCCACCCAGTACTGAATGTATGCATGGGCGTGGAATACACGGGGGGATGTGTCCTCCCAACTTACAATAAAATGTAATCCCATTCAGAGGTTTTCATGGGCCAATGTGAATAAATCTAGATTTTAATTATAGAGACAACATATTCTATGCATTACATTTTATTCTCATCCAAAACGAGGCGACGTGAGCATTGTGGAGTGCTAAATACTCTTGTGCAATGTTTCATTCACACTCAAAGCCGGGGGACGCAAACAGATGATTGGTTATTGTTCAGCAGTGTATTTGATGTCTTAGCCAATAGAAAGCAAGAAATAAGTAAAAGAATAAAACTGGTATTACACTGTAGTGTTGTCATGATACTGGAATTTCTAACTTCGGATACGATACCTTGAAAAATATAGATACCAAAGATTCGATACCATTTTCGATACCACAGGGAAAACTGCCTTATATACTGCCATATGGATTATTATCTCATAATTTCTTGATAATTTGGGTAATTTAGCTGCAATAGTTTACACACAGTACAGTGAAGCATTATTTGAAATGGGATTAAATAGAAAGAAAAGTAAACAGTATTAACAGTAAACAGTAGCGCAAATAAATAGATTGGAGTAAAGGGACAAATTAAATAGTTTTTCAGGTGGGTCTAACAGTAGGCTAGTTTTCAGGTAAGAAACACAACAGAAATTAAAATGAAAATTTAAATACAGTTTACAATTAAAGTTACAAGCGCCAGTGATTTTCTTTGTCTTTTGTTCTGTGATTAACTGCAGACAGCAGCAGGAATATTAGGCTGCTGTCCCTTTAAGAGCTTACGCACTGATCTAATACTGTTACACAACATGCATTTTCTCGTTCTAAAACTGACTGTATTTACCGGAATACTCATCAAGACAGACTTTTTGACATGAAGTTGTGTGTATTTGACTGTTAGCGCAGTACGCCACGAATAAAACAACAGTTCTCGTGAGCTGTTTGAGAGGCAGCTTTATGTGCGTGCCACTTATATAGATTAGTGGTGTGCGCACTTTTGGTGTGAGCCCGAAACCTGCGGGAATGACTAAAATGATGTGCAATACAAGCACTATTCAACCGGAGCAAATGAGACGAGTGAGTGACAGGAGGCAGGTGTGTGTCAAACTGTCAATTTGCCGTCGGAGAGAAGAGAGTGAGAATGTGCAGCTGGTATCAGTTTATTGATACTGCAGGAAAGGAGTATTGGAACCTAGGGATGTCAAAAGTACCGAGTTGGTACTGAAATTTTGAAAATGTGACTATACCAGCATTTCTGTAGTACCGGTAGTACCGAGGATATACGATACCTACTAATAGGCTTCCGTGTTTATCTAAATGCAGGGCATTTTCACTTGATCTTTTTGTAAACGTGTAGCCTTCATGTTTCTATGAATTATTTACTTCTAATGATCACCATCATATATAATAAACTCATTGAATTGAATTTAGTATTTTTATCAAATAGTTAAATAAAATAGTAAAAATCCAACAGATTTTGCTGGTACCGAGAACCTTAGAATTTTAATGGTATTGGGACCGACAACTGGAATTTAGGTACCGTGACATCCCTATTGGAACCATTTCAGATATTTCAGTTTCGATACCTATTAAAATATTGATATTTTTGACAACACTATTAGAAAGTGTCTACAAGATTCAAGAGTTTTATTTGTCACATACACAGTTATATACAGAACACGGGACGCAAGCGACTCAATGTGACAATCATAACCAGTGATGTTATCTACACTGGATGCGGCGTGACAAGACAAATCCCCGACAGTAAACTGATGCTTCATTCTATTTATGACGTACTCCAAGCACTCGTGATACTCATAGGAAGGACAAATGGATTATGCAACGGTCACTTTGTCGCCTCCGGTGTAGACACGGTGTTACACTTGACATTTCTGACCCCTCACTTCTGAAATGATGGCTTCGCCCTGGAATGTATGTAACATTAACACTGTAATGTAAAGTCTGTCCAGATTTGATTCTCAGTAAACTCACACTTCACTCTGTCCCTGTCACAGGTTATTCTTCTATAGAGCTATATATCCTCATTAACAAACACAGAGGATGTTTCCATTTTAAACTGGAGAACGTCACCTCTTAAGAAGACATGGGACTTGGACAGTCTAGCAGGACATCCGTCAGCGATGACCCAGCGGAGGGTAAGTGTGTTCTTGGACACAAAACAAGTTGTTCCAGTTCCTATAGTTGGACAGAGGACTCAAATTATATATTTTTTATTATTTTATTTCACACAAATATATAACTGTTAGGATAGTATTTAAACATACTGTGGGTGAGTAATGTATTTAAAAATTAAGTGAATATTAAAATTGTTTTTGTAAATAAGCAATTAATAGGTCGATTCCCCTGAAATTTTTCTGATCAGAATATTTGTTTGAGCATCCCAACCAACCCGACACAGCAACACTAAAATCGACCAATGGAGTGAGTTTAGGGCAGGACTATCTTTTTGACCAGCCAATGGCAGGCAGGAGGAGTGTTCAGGAAAGACTGAATATGCCAAAAATTAAATCCTGTCTCCAATTTTCACCCCATTGTTGTTTCAAAACAGTATGACCTCCATTGAGCACAAACAGAGAAACTTGAGCTGCTCTTTTCCATGCAAATGAATTTATACAATGACCAGGGACTGTCAACCTCTAAAAAGAACACAACGCACTATAAGACTTTATTTGAAGTGTACATGTAAACAAACTTACTATAGTAGTAACAGTAAATTATGTAAATTGCAACTAACCCTAAATTCTAACTCTATAGTAAGTACATGTAGTTAATTAATATTACTCAGTATTGTGTAATTAAACTGTAACAACTTCATCATCATTTAAGGTGTCTTTGTTACACTGTAATTATACATTTAAGTACTGAGTAATAAGTAATTAAGACTAAGCCAGGATTAGGCCTTAGGTCAATTAGGGCATTTAAGTAGCTTTTATAAACGTGCCTTAGAAAAAAAACATTTTGAGACAAAACAATGGCACTGACATAATTTAAGATATATCTGTGCAAGTTGCTTTCAGTTAAAATCTTGTCTGTGAAACTGGGGGTACATGTACTTAAAGGGGTACTTCAGCGCTGGGAAGATGAATGTGTATTTAAACTGGGTTATTTATGCTGTAGAAATGTGAAATTATTTTTGAATTTGGTGCATAAGAAAATGTATTTTTCACTCATGTGGATGAAAGACAACTCCCAGAATGCACTTGCTTTGCTGCCCTACGAGGCCACTCCCAAAGCCACGGCTACTGGTTCACTGGATCACTTGCCCACCGCGGCACCGCCCCTACCGTTGTTTTCATTTTCATAATAATAAAATAATTTAGTTCAGTTAGTGAACATAAACTGTAGTATATTCTACAATTAAATGTCTGTACAAATGCAGCAGGAGTCAGATTACATTTATCACGAGAGCGAAGAGCTGAGCAGAGCTGAGGTAAGCGTGGGCGCGGCATACATTCACGGCACGTGTTCAGTCTGGCGCAATTTCAGATCATGTCTATGGAAGCTTAACTTTCATAGGAATTCATTTGAAAAGTTGAAACACTCACTTTGCTCCGCACCGCTCCGTTTACATGAATGCCCGCAGCTGCCCGAGCCGAGTGCTGTGAGTGAGATCCCACCCTCTATGGACGGGTTGAAAACATGCAGAGCTAGCTCCTTCTACTGGCTGTAGTCTTTAGCCTCTGGCCAAAAAATCCTCTGATGACGCAAAATGACGATATTAATATATTAATAAGCACGATCATTCGAATATACTACCAGATTTCTACTGATACAAAGCTTAATGCTAATCACTGAAGTAACCCTTTGATATAGGGTTAGGATTGGGGTTTGGTTTGGTTTAGGGTTAGTCGCATGTAATTATAAGTCATTTATAGTTATTACTATAGTAACTATATGTAATAATGACACTGTAAAAAAGAAGTGTTACAGAATAAAGCGTAACCAAAATCCACATAAAAGTATCATAAAAGTGGTATATATTCCAAGACTTCTCAAGTTATACAACAACTTTTTGTGTGAGGTAGAGACTAAAACGTAAGTTATGCACTTATTTAGTTGTTATTCAACTTCCCCTGTGCTGCTGTACATGTAGTTATGTAGCGTAGCTAAAATTAATAATCTGGACAAAACAATCAATGTAAACCTACACTTTAAAACAGAATTTCTCCAGAGTAAACCCATTCAACAGGATCGGAAGCTGCTGAGTGCTGAAAGTCATTTATTGAGGTTCTCATAAATCTGTTTGTGCAGGTGGGTCTAAAATTTACAACCTAGATTCCTATACACCTGTGTGTATGTGTGTATATGAGTCAAAGGAAGAGATGGGCCATCACAAGTACAGTTATAGCAATAGGCCCATTTCACAAAGTAATCTTGTATTTGGGCATACAGCAGTGCGCACAATGACTCAGTAGAGCAAACAACTATTAAACAAAAAAATTACATATCCTGATGAAAATGTAAGTGGTGCAAGTCAATGGGAAAATAACCTACACAATGTGAGAGTGTTGTGGGTGTAAAAAGAGCCCACCCCAAAGTTTCTATGGCTTTACAGACAGGCAGCAAAATAAAATAAAAATATATACAGTTATTTCCTGCGTGTGTTTGTGGACCTTTATGTTAGTTCTTGTCTTGAGTGGCATGTTGTATTTCTTTGCAGTTTCCCCCCTTTATTAGTCCCAGGTGTGTCTTGTTACCTTGTTATCTTGTTAAGCTTGTTTCCCGATGTGTATATATTGCCCTTGTGTTTCTCTTGTGCTTGGTCAGTTGATCTGTCACGTTGGGAGTGAGCAAGCAGAGGCGAGAATCTAAGTGCGCGAAGTATGTTTAATAAGCACAAGAGAAACACAAGGGCTATAAACACATGGGGAAACAAGCTTAACAAAGACAAAGAGGTAACACACCTGGGTAGACTATTCAAGGGGAAAAACTACAAAGAACATTATCTGCGTAACCCATGTTTTTCTGAATAGGGAATGAGGCGCTGCATAGCGATGATGCAGGTGCTGAATGTCTGAACCTGTATAGAATAACGCCAATTCATTGGCTGATGGTGCGGCCGCCTCCTCAGCAGCGGCTATGTCACTCACTCTTAATACAGTGAATGTGCAATCTGCTCAGATTTTGTACAGAAGAAGGAACTTCCGCACCTCATAAGCAAAATAAATTGCATCTCTCACTCAATGAGAGATCCTGTGCTTAGAGGTGGTGAGTCCTCTGCAGCTGACCCCAAAGCATACAAACAACTGAGGCGGCTTGTGCCACTGGTCAGAGTGGTCCACATACACCTTTAAAGCCCGAATAGGTCAAAGCAAATGGAGCCTCTACTCCTCCATGGAGGAAAAGGGAGGAGGACAGAAAGAATGATGCATGACCACTTGAGAGTGAAATGACGTGGACAAAACTTTGGGGACATAACCAGGCATAGGTCGCAGAAACACCTTCACAAGACCCAGGGCAAACTCCATGCAAGGCCCACTCACAGAAAGAGCCTGCAAATCCCCCACATGCTTGAGAGAGGCTAATGCCTTTCTCCTTTAGAGTCTCCGAATGTTCAAAAGGAGGTTCCAATAACCCCTGCAAAACAACTGACAAGTCCCAGGTGGGGACACTAACAGGACATGCAGGCCTCAAGCGTCTAACTCCATGCATAAACGAAGAGATCAGACGTGTCTACCTAAGGGGACCTTGTCTGACTCCCTACAGACAGTGATAGCCTCAACTTAAACACTCAAAGTAGTTGCAGCTGCTCAGGCCACAAAGTATCCTACAGGAATTCCAGCACTGAACCAACCGGCCAGCTGACTGGATCCACTGCATGATCTATACACGATCTGATTCAAAAACCTTCCACTTAGAAATATACAGCCGTCTAGTAGAAGGCGCACAAGTGTCATCAATGGTCTTAATGGGAAGACCAGAAGCTATTAGTGACCACCCCAATCGGCCACACCCACAGCCTCCATATCTCGGGTTGAGGATGCCAAATCCTGCCCTGGAGCAGGACAATGGTGCTCTTCCACCAAGGAGCTTGGCTCTGAAAACCATGTCTGGGATGGCCAGAATGGGGCTACCAACAGGAGGTAAATTCTGCACTCCCTCACTCTGCAAAGCACTGCATGGATTTCCTTTACTGGAGGGAATACATATAGCCTCAAATCCAGCCATGAATGAACAAAGGCATCTATTCCCAGAGGCGCCGGATGAGACTGAGGCACTGAGTTAAATCTTGTGATGTAAAGAGGTCCATCTCCACCTCGCCAAAAAGACTCCAAATCTGAGCTGCCATTTGGTGGTGCAGCATCCACTCCCTGACCTCAGTTTCTGTCTCGACAGGAAGTCCGCTGTAAGGTTCAAGGATCCTAGAACATGAACTGCTCTCAGTGAAAGGTACCTATCTTGAACCCATAGGAGGAGGTGACACGCATGTCCTGACAATAAAATTACACTGCCTGAAGGAAGTGATCCATATCCAGAGAGACTGCTTACAGCTCTAAGCAGTTTATGTGCCACGAGAGAAGCTTGCCCATCCAAACACGGTCTGCCCTCGAAGACTGCACCCCAACCAGTCAGTGAGGCGTCCGTCGTGATAAACTGACGGTGAGAGACCACACCCATATTGACCCCTTGAAGCAAAAAGAGAGGGTCTTTCCAGTTCCATAGAGCATGAAGGTAACTGCGCGATATTCTCAGCAGACGAAAAGCTGACCAAGAAGGGCAAATGCCCCTGAGTTTCATCCACCACAGGAATGGCCTCATATAAAGCAGACCCAAAGGCAGCACAGGAGAGGCTGCTGCCATGAGCCCCAGAGGTCTGCAGCATGTGCCCACCGCAATGTCATGTCCAATCCTGAAATGGGCCAAGTATGCACAGAGACTGGAATCTCAAACAGGGGCTAAGTGGACCTACACCGAGAGAGAATTGAGCTGGACACCCAAAAACATGCTCTGCTGAGAAGGTGTTGACACTCTTCTGAGCATTTAGTCTGAGACCAAGAGAGAAGGACATCCCTGTGATGACACACTAACTCTCTGGATTGATCCAGAATGAGCCAGTCGTCTAGGTAATTTAGTACATAGATTCCCTGGAGCCTCAAAGGGGCCAAAGCTGCATCCATACACTTGGAGAACGTCCACGGAGCCAAAGCCAGACCAACTGGAAGGACCTGATATTGGTACGCCTTTCACCCAAAGGCAAACCTTAGGAACCTCCTGTGCCGTGGAAACCTGGATGTGGAAATAGGTGTCCTTTAGGTCCACGGTAACATGTCCCCTGTTCGAATCTGCACCAGGATAGATTTTAACATCAGCATCTTGACGTTTCCTTTGTAGAGGGAAATTAAGATGACATATGTCCAATATGGGATCATACAGAGAACCCAGCTTGACACACCTGGCAGAAGCCTCCACATTACCAGGTGGTAAGACAAGGGTTGCATAGGAATGGGCACTGGCAGGAGCCCAGCCGCCAGACTTTCTCTGTGGTTGCAAGTGAGAGGGGGTAGGCACAAAGCAAAAATTACTGGAGGAAGGCCTGTCGCGTCCTCTGACAGCAAAGACCATGAGGGCTAATGAGGAGGGTTTTTCTCACTTTTGGGTCTGACGTAGAGGCTGGAGCATCCAACACGGGGAGAAAGCCAGATGTTTCTCCCGTCGCAGGTGAAGCAGCTCGACCGAGAAGAGATATTGAGAGGAGATAGCCTGAAGCTTCTGCGTCCTTCAATACAGGAAAACGGTGTTGGTAACCTAACTCTGTTTCCCGAAGCATGCATGGCGGCAAGTATAACAGATTTTGATTCAGAGAGCATCTCAAGGGGGAACAGATACACTTCAGTGGTCCGTCCTCTTCAGCGGTCCCTCTCTTATTCTCTTACTTATGAAGCAGTGCAGAATTTATCGACCACTGAGCTGACCGCTTCTGTAAATATACCTGACTTTCTGGGATTGGGGCATCCAATGGGAAGACTTTCTCCTTTTCACAAATCTCAGTAAGATTCAACCAAAGATGGCATTCAACAGCCACCAAACCCTTAAGGATGTCCACTTGGTAGGCCTGAAGAATGGGCATGGTATGAAGCACCATACCTGGGGCGGCAGTGGCTCAGTGGTTCATGTAGGTTGGCTACAAACTGGAAGGTTGGTGGTTCCATCCCCGGTTCCACCTGACCAAGTGTCAAGGTGTCCATGAGCAAGTCACCTAACCCCAGCTGCTCCCGACGAGCTGGATGGCGCCTTGCATGGCTGACACCGCTGTCGGTGTGAATGAGTGAATGAATGGGTGAATGTGAGGCAGTATGTAAAGCGCTTTGGTGGCCATGGGTCTGTTGAAAGCACTATATAAATGCAGTCCATTTACCATTTTATTACCATTTACCTCCCTGGCCGAATGCCATGTAGGATTTTCCCACAAGGACGTAAGATCTTGAAGATCTCTTAATGAAGATTTTTGCCCCTTACGCCCATTTCGCCCAGCATGTAAATGGATTAACCTGCTTTCTTTTGGCTTATTGAAATACGCATGTGTGAAATGTGACAGGAACGCGTCCTTACTGTGGATTTTAGCACATCCAGACAGAACAAGAGTTTTGCAGTAAGGAAGGAGGAAATATATTGCAAAAATTATAAAAGTGCTCTCTTATAAGAAGTGGTACAGTCAAAATGCTGCATCTATATAACTGCATGAGAGGAGATAATATACGAGTCATGTTGCAATACTCTACTTCGGTTTTTAATGCTTTATTTAACATCACAACTGACATAACAAATGAAATACTTGGAGTCAGATACACAAATTATTACATTTTGTGTCGTCGGGTTATTTGTTTGCATGTAAAGCCGGTTATATATAAAAAGGTTATTTTAAAAAGCAGATTTTTGTGAGTTATCAGCACTGGTGTGCATGTAAACATGCTGAGTTATGCTAGTCCCAGACTAAAATGCATGTTTGAGCTGTTTTAACTCAAGGCAACTTGCGCTGATATATCTTAATATATGTCTGTGCCATTGTTTTGTCTCAAGATGCACACCAGTAATGTTTTTTCTAAGGCATGCTTTTGAAAGCTACTTAAATGTCCTGATCGAAGGCCTAATCCTGGCTTAACCTAAGCCCTGTCTATGGAACCGGGGCATAGTAGTTTTTTTAAGCAATATAAATTTGTTTAAAAATGAGATTTGACTGCTAAATGTTAATATAAACATACAAACATACACTCACTTAAAGGATTATTAGGAACACCATACTAATACTGTGTTTGACCCCCTTTCGCCTTCAGAACTGCCTTAATTCTACAGCATTGATTCAACAAGGTGCTGAAAGCATTCTTTAGAAATGTTGGCCCATATTGATAGGATAGCATCTTGCAGTTGATGGAGATTTGTGGGATGCACATCCAGGGCACGAAGCTCCCGTTCCACCACATCCCAAAGATGCTCTATTGGGTTGAGATCTGGTGACTGTGGGGGCCATTTTAGTACAGTGAACTCATTGTCATGTTCAAGAAACCAATTTGAAATGATTCGAGCTTTGTGACATGGTGCATTATCCTGCTGGAAGTAGCCATCAGAGAATGGGTACATGGTGGTCATAAAGGAATGGACATGGTCAGAAACAATGCTCAGGTAGGCCGTGGCATTTAAACGATGCCCAATTGGCACTAAGGGGCCTAAAGTGTGCCAAGAAAACATCCCCCACACCATTACACCACCACCACCAGCCTGCACAGTGGTAACAAGGCATGATGGATCCATGTTCTCATTCTGTTTACGCCAAATTCTGACTCCACCATCTGAATGTCTCAACAGAAACTGAGACTCATCAGACCAGGCAACATTTTTCCAGTCTTCAACTGTCCAATTTTGGTGAGCTTGTGCAAATTGTAGCCTCTTTTTCCCATTTGTAGTGGGGATGAGTGGTACCCGGTGGGGTCTTCTGCTGTTGTAGCCCATCTGCCTCAAGGTTGTGCGTGTTGTGGCTTCATTCCTTGTGGAACATTCCTTTCTGTCCTTCTATCCGTGCAGACGTGTTTTCTCTCTGTTCCCTGCTGGCTCTCGCGCTGTTTTGTTTTGTCTAGTGTTTCGTCTCTTCTCTTCTCTGACTGCTGCTCTGCTGGACTCTTGAAAATACTGAAATGGAATTGATTAACTGGTCAATCAGCGCAATCGACAAGATTTTCTCACTAAGGAAGGGTGCCCCGGGAGAACCCACCTGCCCGGACGGGACCTTTGCCGCAGGGTACGTGAGGGACGCATGGAACAACTGGCAAGTCCTGTGCCTGGAGGCTCTGTCCGTGGAGGATGCGGAAGATTTATACATGATTGGATTATTGATGGCGGGGTTCCTATTCTTTGGCTTTGGGATTGCCCTGACCTATCGGAAGATTGGTAAGACAGCTGCAAGCAAATTCACCCAGCCGCTGTCTGTGGAAATTAAAGAATGCTTCGGGTTATGTGTGACCGTTTGAAGGAATTAGATCAGAAAGTGATAGGAATTGAGGAACTGAACCGTAACAAACGCAGTCCGGACTGCGGATACGCAGGGTAGAGTGGGCTCTATCGGGGTCAGATCGGTGAACTTTTACGGACTGTAACCGGTCTGGCCATGAGGCTGGACGTAATGTCTAGGGAAACTGCACAGACCGGACGCGAATGCTGAGGACCAGATCTGATTGATTGATTATGATCCGGACAAATTACCGAAGATCATCAAATGGATTAAAAATAATAAATTGTATTTGCCTGACCTAATCAACTAGCCCAACGAACCTCACTTGGTCCCTATCTCTCGGTTGGGAGGTCAGCCGGGCAGCTGTCTGCTATCTTCCCTGTGCACTGCCTTATCTCCCTTCAAGGACAAACCATAGAACTGAACTCGAAAACATCTGAAGTTATGGCTAACATTCTCACACAACACAATCTCAGACTCACTCGCACCATACACAACCTACCCGATCCCACCCCCTCCAACCGTCTGCCTGTTTATCTATCTCCTCTCCCACTCCATACAAAAAATCCCATCACGTGACCACGTGTACTGTGTCATGTTTATGTTTATGTTTATGTTTTGTTGTGTTTGCTATGTAATGCTTGCTAAATTGCATTCTTGTATTTCTGGAGAGCGTAGGGCGGCGCCTGAATAATCGGCTGCGGCCCGGAGGCTTGCTCCAAACTTCATTTCGTTATACTGTACTTGTACATGTGTAATGACGAATAAACTTCAACTTCAACTTCAACTTCAAATGCTTTGCTGCATACCTCGGTTGTAACGAGTGGTTATTTTAGTCAAAGTTGCTCTTCTATCAGCTTGAATCAGTCGGCCCATTCTCCTCTGACCTCTAGCATCAACAAGGCATTTTCGCCCACAGGACTGCCGCATACTGGATGTTTTTCCCTTTTCACACCATTCTTTGTAAACCCTAGAAATGGTTGTGCGTGAAAATCCCAGTAACTGAGCAGATTGTGAAATACTCAGACCGGCCCGTCTGGCACCAACAACCATGCCATATAAAATACAGTATACATTCATAATTATATTTGACTAAAATATGGATTAAAAATCCACCACATCCCACTGTGTAGCACATAGTGAATGAGTGAACGTGTCAGCAGTTTTGGACACAATATACTGTTTAGTATGCATGATGAGCAGAGGTATTTATGATAGTGATTTCACCCCTGTAGCTTGTTATTATTGTTACCTAACAGAAGCCGGTTTAAACTGCTAGCCCATTTTAAAGTATGCCATGTGAAAATATCTAAGTCAGATTGCTTAGAAAAGTAATTGCACAAGATGCAATGGATTTGAGCTAACCTTCATGTCCTTAGCAAGCACCACTAATTTGGAAATTGCTCTTCACTTTGTGGTAAGAATTTCCTCTTAAAGATGGGGCATTTATTATTTAGGACAAGCTTATGACCCCTCTGGAAGTCACTGTGAAAAAGGGTGTCAGCGTTCTCTAAGTGGCTGTCCTAGATCGTTTGCCCACACTCAATAGTTCATCACTCAACGGCTCTTGAGATATGGGACAAAACATGTCCCTCAAATGTACCTTTGTTTTTTAAAATAGTACTACATTTAAACTTTGAAGTTTATCACCAGAATGTTCTTTACAAAAATATCATATTAAAAGTACCATTCCATTTTCTCTTTATTTTATTAAAACTAGAAATGTATAATCACAAATTATCTTTCCTCAGACCATAATTCATATATAATTATGCTGTAATTTATATTGCATCATTGTGTTCCTGTCAGATACTGATCAGCCACAACATTAAAAGCACCTGCCTTATATTGTGTAGGTGCCAAAACAGCTCTGAGACCTCTGTGGTATCTGGCACCTAGACATTAGCAGCAGATCCTTTAAATCCCCTTGAAATCAAAATTGAAGTTTTTTGGCTTTTAGTATGAATATGTTAGCCTTAATGTAATATATAAGCTAGTGTGCTCCAAAACAATGACAAAATTCACATTTAAAAGAAATGTGTTCAAAACTGACAGTCTCTCACTTCAGCCAATATGGATCAATGATTTGATGACATCACTCTGCACTTCAGCTTCTCATCAGATTTTCTGTCCAATCAAATTCTCTCTAGAATCTGAAGCCCTGCCCCCTACATTATAAAGGCTGAAGCTGTGACTGAAATCGGTCACTTGTTCACACATGTACTATTTTCTACATGATGAACTGTCACTATATAGGGCAGGGGTGTGCAATTCTAGTCCTGGAGGGCACTGTCCTGCAGAGTTCAGCCCCAACCTGATCAATCTCACCTGCCTGTAACATTCTAGTAATCCTGAAGACATTGATTAGCTAGTTCAGCTGTTTGATTAGGGTTGGAACTAAACTCTGCAGGACAGTGGCCCTCCAGGACTGTAATTGCACACCCCTAATAATAGGGAACGATTCAGACAGTGCACTATATAGGGGATAAGGAATGATCAGACAGTGCACTTTATAGGGGATAGGGAACAATCAGACAGTGCACTTTATAGGGGATAGGGAACGATCAGACAGTGCGCTATATAGGGGATAGGGAACAATCATACAGTGCACACTTTATAGGGGATAGGGAACGATCAGACAGTGCGCTATATAGGGGATAGGGAACAATCATACAGTGCACACAATATAGGGGCCTAGGCCTAGAAAGTAATAATAATAATAATAATAATAATAATAATAATCATTCAGCTTTGTTTGCACTGGCTTGGTGTAAGTGGGCAACTTCTATGAATTACACGTATATTGATTTTACTATACACACACAGAGTTGAGGTCTTCTGAATGAGTACAGGTATTTCCTTAAAGGGATACTGCAGTTCTCCCAAAAATTCATATCACTTTATTTTACAGTCCTGTTCTGCATTTACATATTATGAACTTACTATAGTATTGTCAATAACTGGGTAATTGGTATTAACCCAAATCCTAACCCTAAACATAAACTTAACCCACTTTAAGTCCATGTAGTTGGATAAGTACACTGTGAACATACTGTACATATTTACTCACCTTTATGTCATACAATAATACCGCAATGTCTTTATTTCTTCATACTTTGTGTTGTTTGATTCGAGACATTGGGGTAAATTAAAGCATGGGAAAAAATATGATTTGGCACTCACTGGCTCCCGAAAGTTGCATATTAAGGTTTACCAGTCATTTTGAGAAAGCTCTTGCCAATATGCATCAGAAAAAAAAAAAAAACATATACTGTGAGACTATGAGCATGCTTGCTGACCAACAGAGTAGTGATCACAGAGTAGTGACCATCAAACTGTAATTGCTGCTGACAGCATATATTAGACTGCCTTGGACTGCAGTTTCAGCTTTGAGTGCAGAGAGAGACGGGACGGGGTTCATTCACTGGTCAGATGATGAGTTTGGCTGCATTAGATGAGGAGAGAGATTATACTCAGTCAGACTGCATAACTGTTTAAATCAGATGAGCAACTTCATGAAGAAATTTAAATTTGCTGTCAGCTTGTTTTATTTACAATTCAGCTGAGTAATTGTCCTTGGGGGAGAGAAAAGCAGATTGAATCGGTTCTTTTACTCCCATCTGCTACAGTGTTGGCTGGACAAAGTCAACATACACTTATTGTTATACGTTATGTCCTTTTTGGAGCTTGAAAAAAAGAAAATGTACATATTTTTTAAAATATCGTTTTCTGTATGTGTATGTGTGTGTGCTCTGTGTTGTATCTTGCAATGCACTAACTGCTACCTTACATTTTTGTCTCTCCACAGTCAATTTTGACCACTTTCAGATCTTGAGAGCCATTGGTAAAGGCAGCTTTGGGAAAGTGAGTTTTGCTTTATATTTATTTGAAAACAAACACATCGAAGCTCATGGTACTGAGGCCAAAGCGAATCATCAGTGGCCTTCATTGATTGTGCTTGAAGCATTGATAATGTAGATTAAGACTTAATTTGGAGGATTCAATTAACTCAAGAATAAGTGCTCCAGTTGGCCTCAAGACGGTTAATTACTACTATATTGACTCCATAATATGGCTAACCAACTATAATTGTCTATTAATGTGCATTATTTAATGTTTAAATTCTCTAGTCTATATATTTTTTTTATTCTGAGATTCTCTTTATGTTGATTTCACCATAGGGAAATTGAGAAAAGTGGATTTTTAATGATGGTATGCAAACTTGGGGTGTGCGATATTGACAAAAATTATATCTCAATATTTTCTGGGATTTTATCAGTAACAATAAGTGGACGATATATTAGGATTTTTACCTTTATAAAGCTTTTTACCCTATTATTAATGTATGCATCATCTTTTGTGTAAAATCCTTACATTTAATTAATCAATTAAATTCTAATAATAGGGCTGTTACTAATCAAATTAAATTTATATCAGCTTAATTCATCTTTGCAGTGAATCTGAAGTGGAATTTAGATGTATTTACACAGTCTGTTCAAAGGTGCAGTGTGTAATATTTATGAGAATCTATTGACAGAAATGCAATATAATATACATAACTATGTTTTCAGTGGTGTATAAAGACCTTACTTAATGTGCCGTTATGTTTTTATTATCTTAGAATGAGCCGTTTCTATCTACACACACCACGGGTCTCCTTACAGTGAAGTTGCTATTTTGCGCCGCCATATTTCTACAGTGGTCCAAAACGGACAAATTGCTCTACAGAGCGCTAGCTAATCTCTGCTGTCTCAGACGACGACATCTTTGTCCTGTGTCAGCCACCGTAGCTTCTCTATGTGCTTCCAAAGGGAGGGGTGAGCAGTGGGTGCTTGCAATTCACAACCTCACCACTAGATGCCGCTAAAATTTACACACTGCACCTTTAATGCATCTCAGAGGTGACAAATGAATAACCTGCAATTAATGTTTCATGTATAATGTTTTGATGTTTTAAATATGAAGCGATAAATGTTGATATTTAAAATGATTTAAAACATGAAAACATACTTTAAATGTGATATTAAAGCCGCCAGAAGGTGGCAGCAAGCCACTGTTAATGAGTGAGTCATTGAGATTCAACCGATTCATTCAAAAGGCTGATTCATTCAGGAAATGAGTGAGTCATTGAATCATTGATTCAACCGATTTGCTCAAAAAGCTGATTCATTCTGTTGCTTAGAGATGCACAAGAGTGCTGTGGCTTTGTTTTTTTGTCTATTTCCGTTGGCAAAGCAGAGCGAAAACAGGCAATATGGCATCTAAAATGTAAGTAACTTATATATTAACTTCTTGTTTATTGAACTTCAATATCACATTTGTTTTCATGCTGATATCTGGAGAAAAACTGCACTTTTCATGTGATATTGATTAACTACATTAAATTATATAAATAAAAAATACATACGGGGCATGACGCCTTATCTTGAATTTGGGGGACATTTAAGCATTTTAATTGACTAAATCACACAGTGAAAGCGTGCACATACGTGCACTAGTCTAGCCTACTAGACTACATGCATGCATGCACTCTCTGGATGTGAGGAACATACTCGATAATATCAGATTGCACACTGTTAAAACAACAATAATGATATTATCCCAGACGATATATATCGCACACCCTAATATAAACCTTTAAAGACAGACTGGTTATGATCTCCAAGGTTTTTAATCAATGGTATATGTTCTTGTTAAAGCCATCTGCTTGCATTATTTTAACAGATTGGGTTAGACAGCAGAATTTGTGGTGAAAAACTACATTACCCATGATGTTATACAGAAAACTCCACCAATCAGAGAGTTCCAAATTGTACCATAAGTCCTCTGCATGAAGCAGCACGAAGGATGTAATTTATATTAGGTCTGTGCATTCGTCTTAAAGGGACAGCAGCCTAATAGACCCCCAGCTGTTTGTGTCACCAATGATGAAGACAAAAGAGAAAGAGAAAATGACTTTTGTTAACAAAATATAAGTTGTATATTAATTATATTAGTTATATTTTATGTATACAGTGAAGATTATTGAATTTCTGCACCTGAATACTGTTAGATTTACCTGAAAAACACTGCTTATGTCAATATTATCTTTCTTCTATTGTACAAACCCGATTCCAAAAAAGTTGGGACACTGTACAAATTGTGAATGAAAAAGGAATGCAATAATTTACAAATCTCATAAACTTATATTTTATTCATAATAGAATATAGATAACATATCAAATGTTGAAAGTGAGACATTTTGAAATGTCATGCCAAATATTGGCTCATTTTGGATTTCATGAGAGCTACACATTCCAAAAAAGTTGGAACAGGTAGCAATAAGTTACAAGTTATTTTATTTGTCATTACACATGTACAAGTACAGTATAACGAAATGAGTTTGGAGCGCCTCCGGGCCGCAGCCGATTAGTCAGGCGCCGCCCTACGCTCTCCAGAAATACAAGAATGCAATTTAGCAAGCATTACATAGCAAAACATAAACATAAACATAAACATAAACATAAACATAAACATGACACAGTACACGTGGTCACGTGATGGGATTTTTTGTATGGACTGGGGAGGAGATAGATAAAGACTATCTATCTAATAAGAGGCCGGAAAAGTTAAATGTACATATAAGGAACAGCTGGAGGACCAATTTGCAACTTATTAGGTCAATTGGCAACATGATTGGGTATAAAAAGAGCCTCTCAGAGTGGCAGTGTCTCTCAGAAGTCAAGATGGGCAGAGGATCACCAATTCCCCCAATGCTGCGGCCAAAAATACTGGAGCAATATCAGAAAGGAGTTTCTCAGAGAAAAACTGCAAAGAGTTTGAAGTTATCATCATCTACAGTGCATAATATCATCCAAAGATTCAGAGAATCTGGAACAATCTCTGTGCGTAAGGGTCAAGGCCGGAAAACCATACTGGATGCCCGTGATCTCCGGCCCTTAGACGGCACTGCATCACATACAGGAATGCTACTGTAATGGAAATCACAACATGGGCTCAGGAATACTTCCAGAAAACATTGTCGTGAACACAATCCACCGTGCCATTCCCCGTTGCTGGCTAAAACTCTATAAGTCAAAAAAGAAGCCATATCTAAACATGATCCAGAAGCGCAGGCGTTTTCTCTGGGCCAAGGCTCATTTAAAATGGACTGTGGCAAAGTGGAAAACTGTTCTGTGGTCAGACCAATCAACATTTGAAGTTCTTTTTGGAAAACTGGGACGCCATGTCATCCGGACTAAAGAGGACAAGGACAACCCAAGTTGTTCTCAGTGTTCAGTTCAGAAGCCTGCATCTCTGATGGGATGGGGTTGCATGAGTGCGTGTGGCATGGGCAGCTTACACATCTGGAAAGGCACCATCAATGCTGAAAGGGATATCCAAGTTCTAGAACAACATATGCTCCCATCCAGACGTCGTCTCTTTCAGGGAAGACCTTGCATTTTCCAACATGACAATGCCAGACCACATACTGCATCAATTACAACATCATGGCTGCGTAGAAGAAGGATCCGGGCACTGAAATGGCCAGCCTGCAGTCCAGATCTTTCACCCATAGAAAACATTTGGCGCATCATAAAGAGGAAGATGCCACAAAGAAGACCTAAGACAGTTGAGCAACTAGAAGCCTGTATTAGACAAGAATGGGACAACATTCCTATTCCTAAACTTGAGCAGCTTGTCTCCTCAGTCCCCAGACGTTTGCAGACTGTTAGAAAAAGAAGAGGGGATGCCACACAGTGGGAAACATGGCCTTGTCCCAACTTTTTTGAGATGTGTTGATGCCATGAAATTTAAAATCAACTTATTTTTCCCTTAAAATGATACATTTTCTCAGTTTAAACATTTGATATGTCATCTATGTTGTATTCTGAATAAAATATTGAAATTTGAAACTTCCACATCATTGCACTTGTTTTTATTCACAATTTGTACTTTTTTGGAATCGGGTTTGTATTTATCTATGCTTGTTTATTATTTTCTATGCAGATTCACTCCCCTACAAAATCAGCCCTATTATTCTAGAATGATTCATTATTTTCAAATAGAGCAATTCATCTGGTGAAATTGTTTTTATAATCGCAATATATATTGTAGAATTTTTTTTTTCCAATATCGTGCAGCCCTACCTAGCTGTTTGGTTTGGTTCATGGCTTTAGGAAAAATATGAGGAAATAAATAATTAAGGAACCAACACCACTGAAAAAGTGGGCAGGCACTAATGCAATCTATTGAGCGCAACAGAGTTGCCAAACAGTTTTTCAGCAACCATGGATTCCCACTTACCGCTTACCTTTTTTTCCAGGTATGCATTGTTCAGAAAAAGGACACAAAGAAAATGTATGCCATGAAGTATATGAACAAACTCCAGTGCGTGGAGCGCAATGAGGTGCGCAATGTCTTCAAAGAGCTCCAGATAATGCAGCATCTAGAGCACCCTTTCCTGGTCAATTTCTGGTGAGTTTTTCATCAAGTCATTAAGTGATTCATTAGTGCTGAAACGGTCCAACAGCAGTTTGATTTACAAAATAACCTTGAATACATTTTTATGGTGTAATGAAATTTTTATGTTTTTTTGGTATAATGTAATGAAACAGGTGACCTTGGGGTCTTTCAGCTGCGTATAACATCTGAAAGCTACTTAAAACCTACTGAGCTGACTCATTTCTATGTGTAATTAGCCACATCTCCTAACTGAAATAAAACTTCATGACTTTAGACACTATCAAAATGTCACTCAGTATATGAGAGACTTGACTTAGTGGCCATTCACACAGTATGCACACCTAGCACTCGGTTTAATTTGACAATACCATGTTGCTAAGTTAACTATTAAAGGGATAGTTCACCCAAAAATTCAAATTAGCCCATGATTTACGCACCATCCTAGGTGTATATGACATTCTTCTTTCAGACGAATACAATCGCAGTTATATTAATAAAGTCCTGGCTCTTCCAAGCTTTATAATGGCAGCCCAAAATTTGAAGCTCAAAACAGTGCATCCATCCATTATAAAAGTGCTCCACACGGCTCCTGGGGTTAATAAAGGCCTTCTGAAGCGAACTGATGGGTCTGTGTAAGAAAAATATCCATATTTAACACGTTATAAAGTAAAATATCTAGCTCCCGCCGGACTGCCTTCTGTATTCCACTTTACAAAGAAAGTGTAACGCCTCTCCCAGTTCACAAAGCTTACGCTACGCTCGGCGTCATCGTCGCACCAGTTACATTAAAGTTTGTAAGTTGCTTCGCTTCAGAAGGCCTTTATTAACCCCCGGAGCACTTTTATAATGGATGCAGGGCCTGAAATTAACTTTTTTTTACCAGCCAGTTTTTTGTTTGTTTGTTTTTTGCCTCATAAAGGTGAAAAACAGGACTTGCACAAACATTGTTCTTTAACTTGTAAGAATACACATTTAAGTGCTGTCAAGTTATTAACAAAATCAATATAAGTAATAATAACTCTTAGAATCTAATCTTTTTATTCATTGATTTCCCATGTCACAGAGTCATATACTGACAGCTGCTAATCTGAGTCCACAGATATAGCCCTACCGCAGCTCGTACGTAAACAAATCACACGTGGCTGTGTTGATGGCTGATTTCGTCACGAAGACAGGTCCTGGCAGCTGTTAGTTACAGCGTTCAGGAACCGTTAGGCAGAACTAAATTAATATTATTATTATTACTGGTAAGGTTACTGGGTACTCCCAACATGCACACGCACACACATCTGTGCAACTGTCATTATACTGTAGCCTATGTCAGCGTTGCATCATCTCATCCCACCTCACCAACATTTTAATACTTACTCGCACATCCAAACGTAGTCAGGGAAGGGCCTCATCTTCTTTCAGATCGCATGAACCAAATCACTCAGTTCTCATTGGCTACCTGCCAATGTGGCAGGTAGATCGACAGTGTTACCCGCCAATTGCAAAATTCACCCGCATTTGGCATGTGGTCGGGTGTTAATTGCAGGCCCTGAATGGATGGGTGCACTTTTTTAAGCTTCAAATTTTGGGCTGCCATTATAAAGCTTGAAAGAGCCAAGACATTTTTTAATGTAA
The DNA here is from genome assembly GCA_018749465.1 of Paracanthobrama guichenoti. Classification (NCBI taxonomy): domain Eukaryota; kingdom Metazoa; phylum Chordata; class Actinopteri; order Cypriniformes; family Gobionidae; genus Paracanthobrama; species Paracanthobrama guichenoti. The sequence goes on from CM031963.1 coordinate 30,346,326, forward strand.
CTCCGATTGTATTCGTCTGAAAGAAGAAAGTCATATACACCTAGGATGACTTGAGGATGAGTAAATCATGGGGTCATTTTAATTTTTTGGTGAACTATCCTTTTAAATACTCATTCTTACTATATTTTCTATATGTAGTGTAGGAAATGTTAGCTGACTATGCCACCTCCTTATTTAAGGCAGGAGGAGCCCGCACAAATCGCTTTGATGCACTTGATATGCATCAAACATAGATTATCAAAATATCACAATTGTATTGTTCTAACACAGACCATCAAAGATTAAAACACCAATTAAAATATATCTCAGTAATAAAATCCATAAAAGTAGGGAATAGCTCTCCTCAAGGGTCGGGTCTGCTCTAATGCACTGCCTGCCACCTGTAAAAAGACAGAAAAAGAAAACCCACAGCATACGCCGCAAACAAGAAGCAACCTTTAATCACCATTACAGTGCCAACCATCTAATACACACCACGCCAGAGGAGGGTTAAGTGTTGATGCATGCCCCGCCCTGTACAAAACCACTACACACTTAACACACAAAAAGAGGAGAGCAATACCACACAAAAAAAGTAAATGACACAAACAATATTTAATATGATCAAATTAAACATCAATTGCAAATTCAGTAAAAAGAGAAAAAATAAACTACAAAAGAAAACTTAAACTAGAAACAAACCATACACATTAATACATGTTAACACAACCCGCAATAAAAGAAAACAAACAAACAAAACAAACTTTAGCGATAGTACGACTGCAGACTCAAACTCATAACCATTCGGCCTCAGTAAAAAGTATATTGCATTTACCGGTTGTTCGCACTCCTACACGGCCGCCAGCCCATAGAAGGTACTGCAGCAATAAATATTTGTCTGCCCCGCTTCCCAGACAGAGAGTAAAACCTGTTAATAAATCAGCCTAAAGGAAAAAGGGGATCACATAAGAATGAAATGCGCTATCAAAACTCAACCATTTAACACAAACAAATCACACAAATAAAAACTGCACATACCTATATGAAAGGGTAAAGAGGCTGCACAGCTTCAGAAACATGCCAATCTCACTATCAGTCACTGCAACAACTAGTCATGCTTTCTTGGTCATATGACCTGCTACCTGCACCTGAAACTCATTGCTCCTCCCACATATATATATTTTTAGTATTGCCTTGAAGTGCAATATGATGTGCATTTAAGGTGCATTTTTATATTGATCCTGTAATGACCTTTCCCTTTAAATTTATTTGCTTTGTGTCACCACTAGAGGGAGAAAAGTAAAACGGAAATAGAACAAAGGTAGTTCACGTTTGCTCTTGAGCTAACACCAAGCTCAGGAAATTGTTCAAGCTTAGTAACCTTTTGGCAAGCAGAGCGAGGTATGTTTAGTTTGTTTTCTTGTATTTCTTTGGTAAAAGTTCATTTGGGTAATGTTAATGTAGTGAATGTTTGTTTATATTGTGAGTGTTGTTTGAGTTTGTTTTTCTTTATGTTTTGTTTTCTTTGTAGTTTTACGGTGCCATGTGCTGTGACGCTGTTGTTGTGATGCTACATGCTGTGGTGCTAACTTTATGGTGCAAAGAAATATGCAACTGAGAATTGAGACCACAAACACTTCAGTATTTTACATCAGAGAAACAATAAATCAAGCGCACCTGTCAGAAACTCTCTGCCTCATTTTTCGAAGCCAAAGGGCCGCTACAGATCCAATTGAAAATAATTTCCGGTTTAAACCTGATTCGTTCAATTTGGCTAAAAGCAAACAACAGTCTGCATATATAAATGAAGGGAAAAAAAAGGATTAAATAGCATTTTAAATATTGTTGATGTGCAGGACACATGTGTGGCGAGGTGGAGGAGTCTCGAGTCCTCTCATGAAGGAGCTCGGAGGCATATAAGGACGAGCGACACCAGTGAAGAACGAGAGAGGACCAGGCCTGATGACACTCATTCTCATTCACACACCGGTCTCGCTTGCTCCTCCCACGTCTCTCGCTCGTCCACCTCGCCACAACAAGAATGCAGAAATTATTGTGGGTTTTATTTATATATTTTACTCATAACAGACAAGATTATGTATATTGTTATTATGGTGAAATTAAGTTCTGTTATAAGTTCTGTTACAATTCTCAGAGTATTTGGCATGGTAATGGGTATGGCAATGTTAATATGTTTGGTCTTGGTGCAATAGATCTGCTACACTGATGCTTTTATTGCTGATACTGGGTTATTGCTAGTACGGGACCCTAGTACTGCCAATACATACACGACACACTGCTGTGAGCAAGTAAGACATGTTTCTGTTGTGCAATAAAGCATACATGAATTACCCATAGCAGATCAATACAGGTGGAGCTGGGGAAGGTAGGGTTTCTGAAAGCATGTTGCACAGCTAATGCAAATGCTACCTGAGAATTTGAAGGTTAAGCATGCAAGTTCATTGGCTACTGATACAGCAGGAACCAATCAGCTGTGCCCTTAAAGATAACGGTGTGATTACGAGCAGGTAGTTAAAGGACCTATTAGCCTGTGCCATCTAGGGTTTCATTACAGAACTTTGTATTTGTAAAAAGCCAAAATATATTATATTGACCTACGCCGTGCCTAAAATAGCATACTGTATAGTAGCTACTACATTTGGTTTGAAACTTACTTTGCGACTGTTAAAAAAGTAGGTTCTATATTAATGGTTTCTAAACCTGATCCTGGAGTACCCCGAAAAGTACACATTTTGGATGTCTCTCTAATCTGACACAACAATTTCAGTTCTTGAATTCCCCTTTTCCACCAGAATACTTTCCCCACGTTCTGGACTCAGAGCCTGTTCTCGGTCAGGCAAACTGGAGCCTGTCGCGAAACAGTCATGTGTCTTGTTTACCTGTCTATAACCAAAAAACTTGTGTATCCTGGTGTTTGTGCAGGCAGAGCGCCACTTCTGTTTTGGTGTTCACAGTACCGGGATTGATACTCTCATTTGTCCTTTTTGGAGATAAATTGAAACCAAATTTTTAGATGTAAAGAGCAATGTAGTGCAATTTTATTACATTGCTCAATGTGACAGCACCAATATTTCTTCGCCCCCCCCTACTCCCCAGCTCTGTTCGAGACCAACTAGTTTTTATCTTTCTGACCTGGAACCCCTTTTTCTTCAGCGAAAAAATGCGCAGAACGGTTCAAGAACGGACAAAGGCCGGGAACCCACACAGGAACCGTGTCAGTGGAAAAGGGGTGTAAGTCTCTACTAACAAGCTGATGAGTTGAATCAGGTGTGTTTGATTAGGGAGACATGCAAACTGTGCAGAGTTGGGTCCTCCAGGACCAGGGTTTTATATAGTATGAATGTATAGTATGAATGAAATGCGAACACAATACATCCGCCATGTTCTTACTGTCATGTGACCTACAGCGTCAGTTGTGTTGCTTCTATGCCATTCACAAATCCTCTCCCGTGGCCTCATGGAATAGTAGTGTCCATTGAATGCATACTTCAGAATCTCGGTGGAAGTAGTAGGTCATCCGTACTTTTCGCCTACTGTATTTAAAGTAGCCTACTATGTATTTGAACATACTACTCTGTTGGTGTACTGTTTTTTACATACTATATAGTAGGGTAGTATTTGATTTTGGACACCGAAAAGAAATATAGGAACTAAATGGAAGTTGAAAGAAAATAAACCTTCCACAGAACAGAATGAGAACCTAACATTTCCCCCCTGCCTGGATAGCGCATCCTTGCACTGTAAACAGAAACTACACCTGAGTGAAGGAAGGGGGGAAAACTCAGAGGAGACTGTGGAGGGAGAAGCCAGGGAATAGATGATGGAGGAGCCAAGGAGGAGATGACAGAGGGACGAGCCAGGTAGCAACCCAGAGCAGAGTCACCAGGATGAAGGCACAAGGCGGAACCAATGAAGGGAAAAGCCAGGGTGAAGACAGGAACCTGTCCAACTGAGGTGGAGCTGGGACAGGTGGAGACCCAGGCAGAGGTGAGGGAATGAAGACCTGTGGTGACACTGTAGACCTGAAGGGCCAAGGCGGAGCTGGAGCCTGTGAGTAATGAGGATAATGGTGGAACCGGTGGGAAGGAGGAGCCCGGCTGAGCCAGAGGGGTGGAGGGTCGAAGTACATCTCAAAGTGACCTTTTTCCTATGCAGAAAAAAAGACACTGCAGAGACCACAAGGGAGGTTAACATGTGGAGAATACATCACATGGACTTCCAACCGGAAGTACCACAGGTAGAAAGCAGTCTATTTGGTGGGTCTTGCAGCCACAGGGAAACCAAATAGTGGAAATACATTTTATGGGATTACCATCAGGGAATCAACACATATGGAGCACCCAACACAAGTACAAAGGTTCACCTAAAAAGGGGCATACTACGAGTAATCAGTCTGGCAGCAAATTCATCTGGCAAATTCAGCTACCGATGAGTGCAGAATGTGGAGAAACTGGAGACTAGGAGGGTGTCCAGGGTTTGCTGGACACAAACTCACATGGACAAAAAAGTGCACATTATCACCTCAAGGAGGGGAAAGGCACTGTTTTCAAGCGATACACCAGGCCAGTTGCCCAAAGTTGACCTGTTCATACCTGATAATAATCTGAACGAATCCGGTTCAACCCAGAGATTGTTCAATCTCGCAAAGGTATTTGGTGTACCCCAGTCCGCTGCTCTACAGATGTCCAGTAGGCAATCCTCTGTTTGGAGATAGTCTTCCCCTTCTGCTGTCCCCCGAAACAGAGTATCTGAAGCTCTCTGCACAGCCCAAGTAGATGTGAAGAGCTGGACACAGCAAAGACAAGCGCTTACAAGTTCATCACCTGACCCCTGAAAGGCACATTGCCCAGTCGGGTCTCAGGATCACGTGAGAGTATGCCAGACTGAACTCAAGGAATATTTTGCTAACAGAGAATGCTTGCAGGTAATGAGGATAATGTCCAACTGAGGTGGAGCTGGGACAGGTGGATTCCATCAATCCTCTTGATGGAAGTGAGTGTGGTCAGGAGGGCCCATCTTCACTGAGAGGGCACCAAGCTCAACTGTCTACAGGGGCTCAAACAGGTCTCTTTGTAGGCTCAGCAACACTACAAAGAGGTCCCAAGAAGGGATAAGGCATAGACTAGGAGGATTTAACTTTCTGGCACCTTTAAGGAACCTGATGATCAGGTTGTGCTTTCCTAAGGACTTACCATCCACTGTGTCATGATGCACTTCTCCAACCTTTCCTGCAGGAAAGAAAGCACCAACCCGACTGCGTATCTCTGTGGGTCTTTGCCTTGGAATGAGTTCGCGAACAGACGCCACTTAGAGGGGGCCCTGGATGGAGTAATAAAGTCTATCACCACCAGTGATAGTTGACTAAGGTCTTCCACGTCCCATCCAGGGGCCAGACGTGGAGGTTCCAGTAGTCAGGGCACAGATGCCAAATTGTCCCCTGCCCCTGGGAAATAAGGTCCTTGCTAAGGGGAACTCACAAGGGAGGGTCTGTCGCATGGAGCATGAGCTCCGAGAACCACGTCCAGGTGGGTCAGTATGGTGCCACCAGCAAGACTTGGTCTCCATTCGGACCAACGTGTGCTTACCCTGGACCAGTGGTCAGAACCTCTGTAGGGCCAGCAGTACTGCCAGCTTGAGGCAGTTGATGTGCCAATGCAGTCGGGGTCCTGTCCAGGATCATGAGGCTGCATGCCCATTGTATACAGCACCCCAGCCTATCTTGGATGCAACTGTTGTAACAACAAGACACCTGGGCCATAGAAATGCAAAGTCTGTCCAAGGGATGCATGACAAGTTGGAGAGCGCTAGCCATGCCTCCATACTCTGCATGAGGGTCACCAATTGGACAATTGCTTTTGACATACTTGTGGTGGGAGGCCTGTGGAGCAGGAGCCGCCACAGTGGGAAGCCTTATGCCCCAATCTCATGGTCATGCCAAAAGATACATTAAAACACCTACCTTGGTTCTTGGAGCTTGCCTGAGGGGCGGGTGGTGTCACGTTCTTGCGGGGGGGCCTATGCTGATGCCAAACTACTGGCTCGGGCTGTGTCTTTTTTTCCTCAATGACTCCAATGATGAAGGAGGATCTGCATACCCATGGGGCATAAATAATGACTTGATGACGGGAAGGTGATGCTTCCTCAATAGCAGCATCTGGCCAAGGATGTCATCAGTCCCACTCCAGAAGCAATATTTGAGGGTCTCATCATCCCAGAACACCTCGTGGTACAGCTCTAGGAACTCCTTCACATCTTCCTCCAGTGAGAGGCCATTCTGCAGAAGAAAGTTCATATCAACGAAGAGATAATATATTCAATTGTCTTCAATAATCAAACCAAAACACAGATTGTTGGAGAATCGCAGGAGAAACAGCGAAGCAAAATCACACATTAAACAAATATATAATTTTTTTTCACTTTACTGAAAGTGATGATCAAGGAATATAAGAACACCAGTGTGATATATGATATGTACATTCATTCATAATTGGTTTACACAAAACACTGTAACCAAGTTCATAAACTTTATTTGCCAAAACCAAGACCAAGAGTATTTCAAAAAGAGAGTCAAAACAGGATAGACAATAGCCTAATGATGTCCGTCTTGAGCCAAGGATTCCAACGATATAAAATACTTGAGCCTACGCCTAATGGTTTAGGAGTGATGAGCCATTTCATACCTTTGACTGCTGTAGCGTCAGGCCGATTAGGGCAGGCCTTGATTAAACCAATCAAAGTCTCATCTCCCATTCCTTTTCAAATCCAGTTGCTTGCACCATGGCAGATTCATGGCGGAAAGACTGAACGTTTCTCCAGAGAGGAATCCTTTTATTTTTAATATTTAAAAATGTGTGTGTGCCCTGTGTGTGTAATAAGCAGAGTGTACGCGCGTTGTGCACCCACATATAGGCACATATTACTAACCTGCCCTTTAAATAACACTAAAAATACAGCGCTATTGACTTTAGACAAGGTTTGTGTTGGTCAATAGCGTAGTCGTTTTCAGTTCCTCAAAATAGCAATATGCCAACAATGCGCCTGAACACACCTGGTATTCAGAGAAACATATTTAAACAACGTGGCGCTGGAAGTGAAAATGCTAACTGCGTCTGGCTGAAACTAGCAAAAAAACACTTGCGTCGCACCTACCGTTGCATAGGGCCCAGTATGTTTACATTGTTTCAGTGTACAATATCATCAATTTATATCTGTCAATCTGTTGTAAATAAATAAAATTAATTTGAAACAATATCAGCATTATTAAATATAAACAAAACAAGAAAAATCATATATTTAATAATTAACAAGCCAGACTTATAAAAAACATTTTTTTGAATACCTACGAACACTAATGAGATCACGTTGATCTCAAACACCTAAAATATTATGACACACATCTTGTTTTCTTTATCAGTCTTTAATAAAGCATGGTCTAGCACAACTCGTCATCCTCATCAGTATGTGATGCATGAGTGACTAAATCAATACCAGTGCTTTTTTAATTACAAATTAAATAATACGTAAAAACGCCTACAGAAGAGAAGAGAAAACAGCCCTCTCTAAATAATAGTCCTGCCGCATGGGGCGGTAAATTTGATAAGAATGCCTGGGGAATGGTAATGTGCTTGGCAGCCGTTTGAAAAGAAGGTAAGCGTTGTGCGTGTTCCCCTGCAGTGCTGCAGATGCATGTGAGTTCCACTGGACCGAAAGAGGCACTCAAGGTCAGATGTGAGAGACATCAAGCTACTGTACTCTCTCTCTCTCTCTCTCTCTCTCTCTCTCTCTCTCTCTCTCTCTCTGCTCTCACTCTGTGTTTGTGTAACAATAAATAAATAAGTGTTATATTATAACTGTGGTTATGATTATTCATGAGAACATACAATGTATTATAAGGTGCATTACAATGCACAATTAATGCATTAAAACGCTTTTATAATGCATTATATATAAAGGCTGTTAGCACAATTCACCTTAGTTTAGTGCCAATTTTTTCACAAATATGAAATAAACATCAGTCTGTTCTCAAATTATACAGTAGTATTTACTGAAGTAAAACGAAACAAAACAAGTATTTTAAAATAATGTGTAAAGCACTCATTTTGCCAATGTGACATTGTCGAACAGTGACAGCAGCAGATCAAGTTTCAGAGGGAGGCAGCTCATGGTGTTCTCACTGAGGTCCTAAAGCGTGCATATGAGGGGGGTAATGGGAGGAGGGGGTGACCGGCTGATCGCCCTATCAATGTGACCATTGGCTGCGATGTTTGAATCATTAGGAAAAGCAACACGTTTCCTGGGCAAAAACCCATAGTTTAGAGGTATGCAAGTTGTGATTTTGTAAAAGCAATATTAATAGTATTTATTGTGCTGTCTTTACAATTATTGTAATAATTATAATAAGAATCAGCAGAAAATAATGAGAATTACAAAGAAAATCCTTAAAATGTATGGACGCCTTTTCGAGTGAAGAATGCGTATTTTGTCACAAAGCAAAAACATGAATAAAATAAAATGAATAAAAGTAATTTCAGGGTAATTGAAAATTCTTAAAAAAAGAATAATCTATTTTCTGGTCCCACTTTATATTAAAGGCACATTATGTAGGATTTTTGGATTCAAATATCCAACAGCCACTAGAACAGTCTTATATATTTTGTTTACTTGTGTACTTGCATTATCCCAAATGTTTTCTAAGAATGTTTAAATCCATAGAAATAAGAAAGAATCATTTTAACCAGGACACGGACTGTGTGCATGTGTCGACTATCAATGACAGAAACCATGTAGAAACCATGGGAACACCAAAGACGCTTTAAAATCTGATGTGTTTTATTAGACAGGCGAGAAACTGTTTGGAACATTCATGGACAGAAACTAATGATTGTTCTACAGAAACCTATGGGTGACATCACGGACACTATGTCCATATTTTTTACAGTCTATGGTTTTACCATGCTTAATATGATCTCGCTCACTGCAGTGTGAACAAGTGTCTCAAAGTAGCGCAGAACGAACGCACAGAGTAGCATTATATCATCACTTTAACACACTCAAATGTGTGTGATATGATAAAACAGCGCTGCATTCCCCCCACATACACATGAGCAGAGGAAGTGTTTTTAACTAATATGCACAAACACCTAAATTATTTGATACAACGCACTGTGTTTTACATTGTGTTTTAAAAAAAGAACTGCATGTAATTACATCTGTAATAAATGTAGGTAATTACAGTGATAATTACACTGTTGACCTTCCCTTACACCTTAACCAAGCCTTAAAGGGATAGTTCACCCCAAAATAAAAATTCTGTCATAACCTCAGTCCCAAACCCGTAAGACCTTCGTTCATCTTCAGAACACAAATGAAGATATTTTTGTTGAAATCCGAGAGCTCTGACCCCTCCATAGACAGCAATTTAACCAAGGTCCAGAAAGGCAGTAAAGACATTGTTAAAATAGTACATGTGACTCCAGTGGTTCAACCTTAATATTATGAAGCCACGAGAATACTATTCTGGACAAAACCCCCCAAAATAACAGCATCTTGGTAAATAAGCGAACCGTACCGCTCTCCACACACTTTTCGGCTTGAACTTGCACCACGGTTCATCTCATATCTGACGACGCATTCACATCTCTAATATGGTTTGTTGAAAATAAATAAAACAGATAGACAGAGTTAGGCTAATGTATGTTTCTGTCGATGGATACGCATTCTGGCTTTCCCTAAATTTTGTTCAATACGAGTGCCGGATGCTGTATCTATATGACCATTCACACTGTCATCACTGGGTGTTGATGGTGTGCGAGCGCAGGTGAGACCTGAACACCACACATTGCTATCTGTGTTTAAACTAAACTCATTTAAGCCTTGCTAATTTAAACATTCAATCACAGGTTGCAAAAGAGAATTTGTACGCGCACTGTGAGAAGATTTGTGCACTCGCACAAGGAAACGCATATACAGCTCACACATTTTGAGTTCTCTTTCAAGTCTTGCGCTTGAGCGGACAAATTCACACAAAAATTCTGTCAACATACCTGTCTTGGTGAGTATCCCAGCAAACATAGTAGGTTATGTCTTTAGTAAAACGTAAACAGTCGAGAAAGAATGCATTAGCCTATGTCTAAAAGGGAAAGAAGCCTATTCCTTCTCACTCACTGCTCTTGACTGAATAGCTTTTGTAACTTAATAATGATTATCTTTATTATATTCTTCACTGTATTAATTAAATATGTAATGTTATTTTATATTTGATTACTTTATTCAGTTTCTGTATCTGAAAACTACTGTTAGATACCTGAAAAACCTGAAAAGCAATTTTATTTGTATCTTTGGTTGTATGTATTTGTGCTGTTGCTTGTAATTTGATTATTTGTTCTTATTTTCTTTATTTTTATTTGACAGTAGTCCCTTTTTCCCCGAACCGTGAGTAATTTGAACCGCTGCACCCCTACTAAATACAGTGCAGCGCTTTCAAAGCGCTACGTTAGAACACTGGCTCACCATTGGCCGACGCTGTTCATGAGCACCATTATGTATGCGTGTGATGCTGACGCAGGAGCTAGCCAATGGTGAGCCGGCATTCTGCCATAGAACTCGGAAGCGCTGCACTGTATTTACTACGTCAGCAGCGGAGGAGAATTGTTGAATAAAGTCGTTATTTTTTTTGTTTTTTGCGCACAAAAGTATTCTCATTGCTTCATAATATTAAGGTTGAACCACTGGAGTCACATGGACTATTTTAACGATGTCTGGGCCTGGGCCTAAGTGTTAATTAAATTACTGTCTATGATGTTTATGATTTCATCAGAAATATCTTCATTTGTGTCTGAAGATGAACGAAGGTCCTACGGGTTTGGAACAACATGAGGGAGAGGAATTAATGACAGGATTTTGGGTGAACTAACCCTTTAACCTAACCATAACAGCAAACGTGTTGTATCCCCCCTCAATAGCAGCACAAATGTTTTGCAATACAATATGAACACAATAAGTACAAAGTGTTTAACAATTATTATTATTATTAAATAGTAGTTAAATATACCTAATATAATGTCTGACCCCTTTTCTTTATGCAAAATATCTTATTTTTATTTTTGATGTTTGGGTCAAACTACGACCCAGACAGGTTTTCATGAGATTATGTCACCCAACTGTATGGGATATTATAAAATTCTGTGGTCAGATGAAATCAGGATCAATTCTCCAAACCACAAGACACCCTGGTTGGATGGCTAAGATATCTAAGATATCTAAGATATCGTGATACATTTATTGCTTACAACAGACACTTTTGCAGTTAAATGTTTGGCAAAAGATGATTACTTCAAATACTTATCTGTGCAGTATTCGGATATAGCAGTGGTCCTTGCATTGCAAGCCTAATTACTTTTAAATGAGATGTAGACAGGCTCTACTCCGATGGCCAACTGAGACTACAGCCTTTTTCATATTTAAAGAGGAGAGCTCTCCTGTCTCACGCTGAGTGTGTTTCCTCAGACTGCTGAAACTCTTCTGCTCGTGAACATGAGGTTTGTGGTGAAAGTTGGATTCTCCTCTCCTGATGTCTGAATGTCTGACCATCTAAAACTAAAATATAGTAGCATTTAGACTACAGTTCCCTTTCAAGGGAACTCGAACTGCGTCTATGACACTTTGGGGACACTCCCTAAGCAATAGCGTCTCTGAAACATGAATGAAATCACATCCAATTCTGATTGGTGTTGCGTCATGACATAGTATGTGACGGCATACACGGAAGTTACAAATGGGAAGCCGGCACATATTACAAACAGATTTTGCTCTTCAGCAAGGTGCTCTCTGTTTCTCTGTCTGTCTATTTGGTGTTGTTTGTCCCATAGGAAAAACATTGTATTAGTATGTGACAAGGCAAGCAATTTAAGAGATGTGCTCCTCCGTGCCTCATTATGGGCACGGATACACATCTCTTATGTGTTTCGATTAATACCCGAGGCCAGCCTCGAAAGGCTGGTTCCCATAGTAGATTATCTCGGCGCATGGTCATGCCTTCCCAATATATCTGCTTGGGTCCTGTGGACCGTAGAAAAGGGGTACAGACTGCAGTTTGGTTACCCTCCCCCAAAGTTCAATGGGGTGGTCTGGACTGCAGTGGTCCCAGAGCAGGTTTGGGTTATGGAACAGGAAGTGCACTCCCTGTTGGTAAAGGAGGCGATAGAAAGTTTTCCTCCGCCAGACAGGGAGTCGGCTGAGGCAAAGAACCTGACCCTTAAGGTGGCCTTTCTCCTGGCTATCACTTCTCTGAGGAGAGTGGGGGACCTTCAGGCCTTGGCAGTTATGCCAATTTGCCTGGAGTTTGCCCGAGGCGGAGTTAAAGCCATCTTACATCCAAGACCGGACTATGTGCCCATGGTGCCATCAAGTACGGCACGGTCAGTGGTTCTTCAGGCATTCCATCCTCCGCCCCACAACACATCGGAAGAAGGGAGACTTCACCTGCTCTGCCCCGTCAGAGCACTGAGAATTTACTTAGAGAAGTCCGCGCGGTGGAGGAAGTCAGATCAGCTGTTGGTGTGCTTCGGCTCACCTAAGAAAGGGCTGCCTGCATCTAAGCAGACGATTAGCAACTGGATCGTCCAGGCTATAGCCACGGCTTATCGGGTGCGCAATTTGCCTTCCCCCATAGCCGTGAGGGCACATTCCACCAGAGGCATGGCGTCCTCTGTTGCCCTCCTTTCTGGAGTTCCGCTTCATGAGATTTGTGAGGCGGCAGGGTGGGCCACCCCGCACACCTTCATAAGATTTTATAGTCTGCATCTCCCTGCAACACTCGGCGCCAGAGTGCTCGCCTCCTGAGTGTGCCCGGGTTCCGGCTTCACACTGGGTTGGTGTTAGCCTCGGTGTGGCATAGTGGGTATTCGTTCCCCAAAGTGTCATAGACGCAGTTCGAGTTCCCTCGAAAGGGAACGTCTCGGGTTACAACTGTAACCCTTGTTCCCTGAGAAAGGGAATGAGACACTGTGTCTCGTCGCCACACCTCCTCACGCCTGGAGTGCCTGCTTCATCACGAGGCTTTTTGTAATATGTGCCGGCTTCCCTTTTTTTTTCATTCATGTTTCAGAGATGCTACTGCTTAGGTTGTGTCCCCAAAGTGTCATAGACGCAGTGTCTTTCTCAGGGAACAAGGGTTGCAGTCGTGACCCGAGACGTTTTCTCATTCAAAAGCCATTGCACTTTAATGGACATATTCTAATTATGAATAATGTTGCATGCTATTAGATGGTTTTAATGAACTGTTGTAGAGATAATTACATCATTTTGTCTTGTGTTTAGCAAGGTGTTAAGCATTTTCACTAAGGGCCCAGTTTACACCTGGTATTAAGATGTGCTGGTTGATTGGATCACAAGTGGACGATGCTAAATACAGGTGTAAACGGGGTGTAAAATGTTTTGAGCTTGTCCACTTTCGACCACTTCCAGAGGGAGTTGAAAACGCATTCTATGCGTTTCATAGAGTAAACACTCATGTGGTCAAATGCACTAGAACTAGGGGTGTAACGATACACTTGTGTCACGATTCGATATAAATCACAATACTGAACTCACGATACGATATGTATCGCAATATTTTAGGCCAAAATAAAGAAGAGGTTTTTTTTATTTATTTGTTTACTTTTTTTGTTATTAAAGGGGTCATGAATTGAGAAATCAACTTTCCCTTGAGCTTTTGATATATGAAAGTTAATCGTGATATAAGAATATCCTGTAAGTTTCGGAGCTGAAAACTTCCTTGTTAGTCAAAGAAAAGCTTTTGTTGACAGCTGGCTCAGCAAACGCTCGATCTCAGAATGTGCCAACCTGTGACGTCAGAGTGTGGTGAAACATCGCCTCAACAGAAGATGTAGCCCCGCCCACCGACTCGTGCCTGACATAAATAACATCGGCCTATGTGGAGCTAAACCGGATTGAACTTCCAAGCAATAAACATACCGCATAAGCTTCATTCAGATTCCAATATTATGAATGCATGGATTAACTTTATTTGAATGAATATCCAGCTCACGTGGGGAAGACATTGTGTGTTTGTTCCTTCATTTCACCACGGATTCGTTTGTAAACAAGAGACTGGATTTGCAGACAGGATGAGATTACATGAATGAATGAAGCAACACACTTATGTGAGTAAAAAATATTTTTTTATATGTGATAGTATTGCATTGTTACAGATTGTTTGACATCTATTGATTATGTGTACATGTCTAACTGAGCATACCCTTAGCACGCTGTCACAGGCTGGAGAATCCTTTATTTGTGGTGGTGTTCAGAGCCCTGCGTGGGACTGTTTTCTTAAACCCGCACCCACCCGCTTCCGCTCCCGCTGAATGTATGACCAGGACCGCCCACTCCCGCAACCTATATGTTCCACTCCCACCCGTGCCCGCAATGATTGTGTCCACTCCCGCCTGCTCTTGCGGACTTTATCCCACATACTCAGACTAAATATTTGTTCAAATTAACATCCAGAATAACAGACTTTAAACATGATTGCGTTTAAATAAGATGAAGTAACTAACGCTAAACCAAAGCACCACACATGACAAAAACATTGGGTAGCCTATTTTTTTATGAGCGTAATAAAACATTAACCGTTAAAACAAAACTGCAACTAGCGGCACCTCAGTTTTTAGGCTACTGCATACACACTCACCAAACAAGTAACTTGGAAATAACTAACCCTAACCTAACACAGAGAACTTTGAAAATAGGCTATATAGTTCAAACAAATTAAATACAAAATGAAATAAGTAAAATGGTAAAACAAAAAAAATAAAATAAAAGAAACACAGATTTCACATTATAGCTTGCTTAATTTGATCACCGGGCCTTGCTTTGATTACTCCATATTAATATGAAGGAAAAGTATATTGCTGACTGACTGCGGTCCCAGACTTGTGCATCTTTCTTCCAAGATCCGCCCACACACACGGAATGTCAAGTAAACAGCCGCTTTAATTTTCTTCTCAACTTCTCAAGTTTGAGAGGAATGGACTTTAAATGGAGGGACAGAAATCTCTCAGGTTTTATAAAGAATATGTTCATTTGTGTTTAGGAGTTAAGCGAAACAACATGAGGGCGAGTACATGATGACTGAGTTTACATTTTTGGGTGAATTATACCTTATAAATACAGCAAGTTGAGCCTTGGATAAAACATCTCTATACCGTGAATCATATCGTTTACTTTGACGATATATATCGTCACATTTTTATATTGCAATTGTAACATAGTTTGTTCGTTTGACCTAATGCTGAACATTATGGGACGAGCGCTAGCCAGACGGGATTTAAACTCTCGGCTGGAGACCCAAGTTTGGTTTGGAGATGAGAAACGTCCCAAGCACAATGTTCTCTCTCCATTCCTGATTTCTAACACACACTCACAGCGTTCGGTTGGTCTTGAGTCTGTCGGAGCAGAAACTAAAGCTGATGCTTTCTCAGCGTGTGTTTCTCCGTCGTCTCCGGTCACGTTCATATGTAAATGACGTGAGCTTATTTCATCCATTAGATGTAAAGATCTGAAAAACACCCGCCCATAGACCCTCCCCTCGAAGAAATCAGGACAGAAGTGGCTGAAAGTGGACAAAAGAGACGGATTAAAACACCAGGTGTGAACTGGGCCAAAGAGCCCTCCAAATGCACTCAAAGTGAATCAATCTTTTGCCACCATTGTGCTTGTACAGGAAGTATACCTTGACCAAGTGGGCTCACACCTTACGCTTTCTCAGCACCATGGTGTAATTTGGTCCCTCTTTGAGAAGAGCCGCTGAGCAGGCATTGCGAACTGACAAATAAAGCCTGTCAATCAAAGTGCAGTTTAAAATCAATGTGACACATCTCATGGTGACATCTTAAGCACATTTTCGTTCCCTGTCCTTTTCCTTGTCATCAGTAATTTATTGGATGTGTTCTTCAGTAGTACATCATCTCGGTGAAGCCCTGAAATACAAATCAAGCACCCACAAAGGGTCATTAGACAGCTATAGAGAATGAAAAATTAATGCCATAGAAAATCTGACAATGCCAAAGTTAAAAACTTTTGTTCATATTTGATTTAATTCATAGCGTCTGTTTGCAGGACAAAACAGCATAGAGTTGCAAACAAGCGAAGCCGATGATAATCAAGTGCGGGCTACTAACAACTCAGCACCGCAAATTAAATTGAAGAACATGGCTTGGCAAGTGATATGTTCGGATAACATCTTCCTCTGGCTTTCCAAATAAATGTGGAGAACACAAGTGGGGAAAATTCTCTCCCTTCTACCACACACTCTCTGTTCTCTGTGGTTTATCCTCCCAGCAGCAACTATCACTGCCATGTCAAGCACAAAATGGGTTAAGACATGCTTTTCTGGGCGTTAAATAATTTCGCAAATACCAGTAAATTGACTACAGCAAGCTTTTATAAAGTTGCATGATTTATTTAAATACTCTCCTCCCATAAATGTTGCTTCTGAAAGGGAAACTCCTACAAATGCATATGCGATGAGGTCGGCCTTCTTGTCTACACTTTTTCATTGCTGATTTTTCACTCTGCGTCTTAGTTTTTAATGCCAAAAGAAGCTGTTAGTGAATCTGGCCCTAAATAATAAAAACTGTATATAATAACATGTTGAAGTTGAAGTTGAAGTTTATTCGTCATTACACATGTACAAGTACAGTATAACGAAATGAAGTTTGGAGCAAGCCTCCGGGCCGCAGCCGATTATTCAGGCGCCGCCCTACGCTCTCCAGAAATACAAGAATGCAATTTAGCAAGCATTACATAGCAAACACAACAAAACATAAACATAAACATAAACATGACACAGTACACGTGGTCACGTGATGGGATTTTTTGTATGGAGTGGGAGAGATAGATAAACAGGCAGACGGTTGGAGGGGGTGGGATCGGGTAGGTTGTGTATGGTGCGAGTGAGTCTGAGATTGTGTTGTGTGAGAATGTTAGCCATAACTTCAGATGTTTTCGAGTTCAGTTCTATGGTTTGTCCTTGAAGGAGATAAGGCAGTGCACAGGGAAGATAGCAGACAGCTGCCCGGCTGACCTCCCAACCGAGAGATAGGGACCAAGTGAGGTTCGTTGGGGTAGTTGATTAGGTCAGGCAAATACAATTTATTATTTTTAATCCATTTGATGATCTTCGGTAATTTGTCCGGATCATAATCAATCAATCAGATCTGGTCCTCAGCATTCGCGTCCGGTCTGTGCAGTTTCCCTAGACATTACGTCCAGCCTCATGGCCAGACCGGTTACAGTCCGTAAAGTTCACCGATCTGACCCCGATAGAGCCCACTCTACCCTGCGTATCCGCAGTCCGGACTGCGTTATTACGGTTCAGTTCCTCAATTCCTATCACTTTCTGATCTAATTCCTTCAGACGGTCACACACAACCCCAAGCATTCTTTAATTTCCACAGACAGCGGCTGGGTGAATTTGCTTGCAGCTGTCTTACCAATCTTCCGATAGGTCAGGGCAATCCCAAAGCCAAAGAATAGGAACCCCGCCATCAATAATCCAATCATGTATAAATCTTCCGCATCCTCCACGGACAGAGCCTCCAGGCACAGGACTTGCCAGTTGTTCCATGCGTCCCTCACGTACCCTGCAAAGGTCCCGTCCGGGCAGGTGGGTTCTCCGGGCACCCTTCCTTAGTGAGAAAATCTTGTCGATTGCGCTGATTGACCAGTTAATCAATTCCATTTCAGTATTTTCAAGAGTCCAGCAGAGCAGCAGTCAGAGAAGAGAAGAGACGAAACACTAGACAAAACAAAACAGCGCGAGAGCCAGCAGGGAACAGAGAGAAAACACGTCTGCACGGATAGAAGGACAGAAAGGAGATGTAAATAATAAAAACTGTACATATATTTTTTTTTATTACAAAAACAACAACAACAAAAAATGGTAAAACTTTAACTGAAATTAAAACAGAAGAAAATATATAAAGCAAAATTATGATGTTTGTGTGTTTTTTACATTCAAAAACATCATAATGAATAAGTAATGGGCTATTTTCTACCCTGGTTTTGAGCCTAGCTCCTGAACGCTCTTTTTTTATGGGCGTTAATCAAGACTTGGAAGTAAACACCCACTGCTATGATTGGATAACAGTGTTGCAAATTATAATGAGCTTCGGCTCCCCCGTCAGCACACGTGGGGAATTGTTTTGAAAGCTTACAATGTGGAGAAACGGCAACCGGAATGATTCGCCCATACATGTTCAACCCAGAGTCTGATCCTGAATCGCAGGACGATAAACACCTCAAATACAAAGGATACTCCAGCCTGTGACAGCACGCCAAGTTATCATTAATTATGCTTAGTTAGAAACATAGATATCAAACGATCTGTAACAATGCAATACTGTCACATATAAAACACGTTTTACTCACATAAGTGTGTTGCACCATTCCTGTCGGATCCAATATAGAAGGCACAGCATTGTGTTTCAATCTCAATATGTCTGCAAATCCAGTCTCGACATGTGTCTTGTTTACAAAAGAATCTGTGGTGAAATGAAGCGAACAAACACGCAATGTCTTACGCACGTGAGCTGGATCGTCCTTAAAAATCAAGTTCAACCATGCATTCCTAATATTGGAATCTGAAGGAAGCTTATGCAGCGACTGTGTTCTTCCTCAACCAGGCACTGCACACTGTTTTGTAATCTTCACCAGCATGTTTCTTGCTTGGTAGCTCGATCCGGTGTAGCACCATGTAGGCCTGTTATTTATGTTACGTCAAGCGCAAACCGATGGGCGGGGCTACAGAATTAGGCGTTCTTCTTCGGTTAAGGCGGCGTTTTGCTGCTCTCTGACGTCACAGGGAAGCAAATTCACAGATCTCTCGTTTGATGAGCCGGCTGTCAATAAAAGCTTTACTTTGACTAACAAAGACATTTTCAGCTCTGAAACTTACAGGATATTCTTATATTGCGATGACCTTTTATATATCAAAAGCAAAAGTTAATTTCTTAAATGACCCCTTTAATATTAACAAAAACTATAATAGTATCTCTGTGATGCTAAAATAACACTGTTCAAAGGATTGGTAAACATTATCTGTGGATAGAAATTAACTAATTGAGCAACAGCACACAAACACAAAATTAATAAGAGACTTGATATCTATCCAAAGAAAACCAATACTTCTGAGCTCAGTTAAGCTTAATATAATGACAGTTTACTAGCTTGCTGTTACAAAATATAGTTTTTAGATTTTTATATGCTTCAGGAAAAAGTGTTTTCTTGCCAAGTAGAGAGATATCCAGAAGTTTTATTTTATTTTATTCCTCTTACGCCCTGGAGACATTTTTAATGATTTCACTTCTAAGCAGCATATTTTAAAAGTAATGGCTTATAACAAAAAAAAAAAAAAAAAACAAGATGTAAACAAGTGCCTGGTCTCATTTGATAGAAAAAAATAGTTCATATTTGGAGGTTCTTATGTTGCATCACTGCTGAGAAAACCTGAGAAAAAGTGATGCAATTTATTTAGTTATTATTGATGATTGACATGATGACTATTAGAAAGTATATTTGGAAGCTCATACAATTAAGTTTGGACTTTACAATCATGTCATCTGCATCTCAACCAAATTTTGTGTTGATTTCTCAAAGCATTTAAAAATTATGGTATTTTGGAAAAAAGGTAGCCTTTTTATCAAAAGTTAAAAAAATAAAATAATAAAAAACCTCTCCAAACAAGTGTAATACAAGTGTTTTGCTGAACATAAGAACTACTTCCTACATGTGTAAACACCACAATGAAGCATAAAAATAGTTATAACAAGTAATAAGTTCCTGGTTGATGAGCGATGATCTGCCAGTGCTGTTTCAGCTGTGCGCTATTCTATGGCGGTAAATCAAGACCTGTCAATCAGGGCTATCAGCCCAATCCAAGCGCGCTCCACCTGTGAGAGATTGGTCTCTTCACATTGTCCCGCCCTCACCTGAGATCCAGTTTCCTTTGAACTTTCAAATGACGCCGCGTCACGAGCATGCCACGTCAGATCCCGGAAGTCCTTTGGCTTAGGAAAATAAGCATTGCTGCGTCCCAGTTCGCCTACTTATACTACACCCTAAAAGTATGCACTCTTTTTGTGAAGATAAAGTACATACATTTGAATATGTAGCAAAAGAGCTTGACCTGTCGCGTCCTGTCACCGTGAACTGGCCTGTCAATCATCTCATCACAGTTAAAATCCTCCACATTTCAATTAATTTCCTACCGTATCGGAGAGAAATGTAGTATTAATGCAGTATAAATGCAGTACTCTCCTTATATTAAAGGTGTGTAGTATTTATGAGGATCTATTGACAGAAATGCAATATAATATACATAACTATGTTTTGAGTGGTGTAAAGATCTTACATAATGAACCGTTATGTTTTTATTACCTGAGAATGAGCCGTTTCTATCTACACACACCGTTACAGTGAAGTCGCCGCCATATTTCTACAGTGGCCCTAAAGGGACAAACTGCTCTACAGCGCGCTAGCTACTCTCTGCTGTCTCAGACGACGACATCTTTGTCCTGTGTCGGCCACCGTAGCTTCCTTATGTGCTTCGAAAGGGAGGGGTGAGCTTTGGGTGATTGCAATTCACAACCTCACCACTAGATGCTGCTAAAGCTACACACTGCACCTTTAAATACATTATTAAAATCAAAAGTTGTAACTATTATTTCAGTGTTTCCCACACATAGATTAATTCATGGCAGTGCGCCACAGAATCAACACCAGCCGCCACATATTGCGTGTCGTCATTAATGAATTTTTTTTAACGCTATTTAAAACATGCAGCATATTCGTTCAGCTGCATTTCATTTCCCTGCTCTCCCTCCGTCTCTGGCACTTGCGCATCTCTCTCACACACTCACACACAAACACGGGGTGCATTGCATTCGACCGTAAGTCCAGGGATGCCAACTCTTTGGTGTCACGCTCTCACTCTGCCCAAGTAAATCTCACACCAAATTGCCAAACCTGCTTTTGATATGAACCAAAGTCTACGTTTTTTTTTTTTAAGTTTTAATACAAAATTCAAACAATAAATAGCGTTTTGGCGCTAATGTGGCATAACAGTTAAAGCCAGAGCCGTTGAAAAACAGAGCTGCGACATGCCACATTCATCTCCCGGCGGCGCCGCTCTCAATAGTTCTAAACAAACCAGCGCTGTCAATACATTACAGCTTCACTATACTTGCAGTAATTTTTGATAAACAGTACAGCATAGTGTGCATTGATTATTAAATCAACCACATTTACAGTATCATTTTATTATGGCGAGTGATGGAGATGCAACATTGTTAACATTAATGTTTTTCTTGTATTTAGCCCTTAGGTATTCCTTACTAATTGCTCACACTTATAGGTGGTCAAATGTGACCATACACTTTAACTATTTTTCAATTCAAATTGTTTCAACATTTTAGTTTAATAATATTTATTGAATATTTTGATTAGATGTTTTGGTACTAAATACTATTTGTACAATAATTATGGTCCAATAATGACCACTTAAAATATTTGTATTATGTATATTACAATTAGTGTAGTAATTAAGGTTAAAATAGAGAATTCCAATTCAAAGAGGCAAATTAGAGTCAGTTTTGTGGCTGGAAAAATATAAATTTTCATTTGTAATGCCATTACCAGGTATGTGCCTGTATGGGTCTTTAATAAATATACATGTATCTAGTCTACTTGCTCAAAAAACAAAAAAAAAAAAAAAAAAAAAAAGCAGATTGCAGATCATAAATGCTTATTTTTAGGTTTTGCATTTGAATACATATTTAGATATGAGCAAACACTAAATTTCTTTAAATGTGAAATTTTAAAATGTTAATATTAATGAATGTGAGCTAATATAATTTAACCCAAGAAAAAAAAAAAAAAAAAAAAAAGTTTAAAATAATGCTAAAAAGCAAACTTATTTTTCCTTGTATATGTACAGTAGGCTATATACACTAATTTATACCGAATCAAGATTGACCAAATCGATAAATTCCTTTTTTAATTTATAAAAACATGGACAAACTGTAGGTTTTTTGACTGATGAATAAAGAAACGGACTAAACAATCCTGTAGGAGAGAGCCATAACTATAGACCAGAATTGGTTACAACCCAGATTAGGGACCAACATAAAAAGCTGTTAAAAAAAACTAAATGGCAATGGCTGTTACAAAACAAGTGTAGCTGAATCTCACAAAGGTGAAGGAAAACTTGTAACAGGAACGACATAAATAAGGTGATGGGACTAATTAAGACACAGTTGGGACAAATTAACACATAATGACAATGGCGGGAAAACTGAACAAACTCAAATACAAGCAAAACAGACTAGACATGGAACATAACGCCCCCTCCGAGTAGGCGCGCCCTCGCGCCGTAACAGGAACATCTGAGGAGGGAGGGTGGGGGGCTCTGGAGGAGGGCGTGGACACAAACAGGAAAAACAAAGTCCAAAAGGAACAAACAATAGTCCATGTCTATGACAATAGTCTACTATGGTAGAAGGAGGGAGGATCCAGTAGGGAGCATGGAGCAGGAGCCAGATGGCACAGAGACCAGCCAGGACGAGGCCCCATGGCGGAGTCAACAGTGGGAGGAGCCATGGAGGAGTTGACTTGGAGGTAGACGACACCCTGGGGACGACCAACAACGAAGCCGCCAGCGATGAGCCCTCCAGTGGTTCCATCGACCTGGCAGCTCCATGCAAGACTGGAGGCCTAGGAGACCGAGGTGAAGCTGCGGCGACGAACATCTGAGGTGGAGTCGGAACGCCACAGGACAGAGGCTGAGCCAGTGCGACTGAGGACGAAGGCGGAGCCAGACGAAATCAAAGGTGTAGGCAGGTTGATGACTGACCAAGGTGGAGCCGGAGAGACGAGGGAGCCCAGAGAAGCCAAATGGCCGAAGGTGTCCGGTGGAGCCAACGGAGGGAGGAGCCATGGCGTAGCCGAAGTGTTGACGGGCCACAGTGGAGTACAGGGTGAGGAGACTGGCGGCGACAACAGGGGATCCTCTGTGTTGGGCGGAACTCCTGGACTTAAGACATGCGGCGAGACCACACCGCATGTGGGTGGAGCAGAAGGTCCGTCGATCTGTTACAAAACTAGTGTAGATGAATCTCGCAAAGGAGAACTTGGAACAGGAACTTTAATAGCCAAGGAACACTCAAATACACCAGTATACGGGACCGTCGACAGACAAACACCGAGGGAAACTGAGGGCTTAAATATACAGAGTAAACAAGGTGATGATGAGACTAATTAACAAGACAAAGCTGGGACAAATGAACTCATAATGACAATGACAGGAAAACTGAACACAGGAACAAACTCAAAGACAAGCAAAAGAGACTAGACATGTAACAATGGCCAAGGCAAGAAAAAAGGATCAAATTTATTTTCAGTAAAAGTAACAAAACAAACACCACAAAGGAACATATGCAAACAAAACTCTAATCAGGACTGGTGGGCTAACTAATCTAGACTACAACTCAGAGTTAACACTTTCCTAACTGCCAAGAAAAAAATTAACACAAAAGAATCTGGGTCAGCTTTCTTACCTATGCTTTCCTAATATAACTAAACAAACAAAACTCACCATCCTGTACAAAAGAAAACGAAAAAACAAACTCCAAAACCACCAACAACAGGTAGGACAAGGTGAAGTGCCAGGTTAGGAATAATTGGCAACTATTTCAGAAAGAAACAATATCAACAGTAACAATATCATAGAGACTTGCCACCCAGAACACCATAGCACCCACTTAGGCCTAGTCCACACGTACACGGGTATTTTTATAAACTTTACGCACTTTACTAAGTTTTTCCACCTCTGTTTAAAAAAAATTGCATCCACAGTGCTGGGGAAAGTTACTTTGAAAAGTAATGCATTACAATATTGTATTACTCCCTTAAAAAGCAACTAATTGCATTACTTAGTTACTTTTTTAAGAAAAGTAATGCGTTACAATGCGTTATCTAAGTTTGCATTACTTTTTCTCACCTGGGCTGGGCTCGTTAGTTTTTTCTGTTGTTTATATTTTTTGTGAAAATGTAAAGACCCTTTCACACCAACATTTAAATAATAAGCCTCAGGCTGAGGTATTACACGCGTGAAACAAAGGTTTAACACTTGCTTCACCAATAAAAACAAAAAATCTAGTCATTTTTGCTCATAGATTAACGGAATCATCGAAGTTCAGCAGCAAGACATTGGTCAATAAAGGTAGATTAAATGCATTAAAATATTTATTTAATATTTAATTATTGGAGGTTTGCATAGTATTCTGATTTTGCATTTGACTGATTTTATTCATTTTGAGGAATACTGAATTGAGATGAGTAAATGCTCACATTTAGTCTAGAACTACAATAACTCTTCACACACAACGCCACTGAACTTACTCTTGATTTTTCTCAACATGGGGACAGGAGAGCTGGCAGTTAAATAAATAAATGTGAAAAAGTAACTCAGATATGTTGTTGTAAATTTTTGTTGTTAAAGTAATGCGTTACTTTACTAGTTACTTGAAAAAGTAATCTGATTAAGTTACTCAAGTTACTATGCGTTACCCCAACACAGCGTCCACATGAAAGCGCAAAAAACACGCTATGAAGCGCTGTCAAGAGCATGCCAAACCAACAGGTGGCGATATACCCCTAACCGTAAAGCCATGTTGGCCAATCAGAAGCCTGGAAAAAGTTTTATTTCCGGTTCTGACCTAACAAGCCAAAATCTCCGGTTTCACTGTCCAGACGACAACACTGCAACCGGAGTTTCTAAAAATCTTCACCCTGACAGGGGTTTTCAAAAAAGTTTGGTTTCAGTGACCGGACACTGCGTTTGCGTGTGGACGAACAGACAACACGCATAGAAAAGGCTGTGGTTTTGAAAATACCTGTGTTTGTGTGGACACATATCACATCTGTGTTCCTTACAACAATGCCCTGAAAATCATCCATAGAACCTTCAGAAAAATCTAACAGTAGGTGTCTAATGAATTTTGATCTTGACCAGCAATGCTCTAATTTCATTAGTCTAAATTAGTTAGTCATAAGTTAATTTCATCGTCTAAAATAACTCCACACGGCAACAGTGTCGGCCCAGATCCGGCCCACATCTGGTACACGTTGAATCCACATGTACCAGATGTGGGCCAGATCTTGGCCGACACTATGTTGCTGTCTGGGACATTACTGCATTTTTTTACAGTGTTTACAATGTAGAATCTCCTCAGATATGATGAGATGTTCCCATCCAAATGAGTCCTGCAGTGCGTTTTCAGTATGGCATGTTCACTTAGATGACTCACACAAGTCTTTTAAAACATTAAGCAATGATATGAGAACATCTGCAGATGGGCAGATGGGCTGTTATGTTGCTTAAAAACCCCCAGGCTGTGCTGTATTTGTGTCCACACTGAGATTACTGAGATGAGTCTAAGCAGATAGTTGCTGAGCTCATCTCTGATGCTCCTACTTCCTGCATGATTTTCACTTTCACTTCCACAGCCAGGATGCCTGCGGTCCCTCATGAATATTAAAGGGTTAGTTCACCCAAAATTTTTAATTCTGCCATCATTTACTCAACCTAATTTCTTTCTTCTGCTGAACACTAAAGATATTTTAAAGAATTTCGGTAACCTAACAGTTGATGGACCCCATTGACTTCCATAGTATTTCTGTCCAAACTATATTACATCATTACACAACAGTTCAGACTTCCTTTAGTGTAGTGAGCAGTGTTCTCAGCTGCAGTTGTTGGTGTGCATGGAAATTTAGTGAAGAACTAGGAACAGGAACATATGTACCCACCCCAAGACTTTTGGCAACCATGAGCGGATCGGGAAACTTTCTGTGTCCCTTAGGAACATGCAAGGGTTTCCGTACCCTCAATGTATCCCACTCCTGGAAACAAGGAGCACGAGCACTAGAGATGCACCGATTGCAATTTTCTTGGCCGATTCCGATTTCCGATTATTTTTGTAAGTGTGACCTTCCGATACCGATTATTGACAATTCCAATTTTCTTTCAAAGAACTATAATTGACAGCATATACAAACAAAAAGCTACTTTTCTGCAATGCAACATTTTATTTTCATTAAAACAAGTAAAAAGACAAAATGAACAAATAAGCAAATTTCAAACAACAGCACAAATAAATGCAATAGAATAAATGTTTAGGTTTTTCAGGTGGGTATACAGTATATTCAGGTAAGAAATACTACAGAAATAAAATGTAAAATAACACTTCATTGTAAAAATTAAATACAGATTAATGCCTACAATCAGTTACAAAAGTTATTCAATCAAGAGCAAAGTGATTTTCTCTTTGTCTTTTGTTCTTTGATGAACATGACAGACAGCAGCAGGAATATTAGGCTGCTGTCACTTTAAGAGTTTATGCACGGATCTAATATACTGTTACACATCATGCGTTGTTGTAGCGAATCAGACACATAATCGCCTGTTACATTTAACAAATATGTTTTAAATGCTTTGTGCTTAGTATCAGACCTTCCCCCAACACAACAGAGAAAGGTCCTCCGTTACCCTGGATACCAACTGATAAGATGCTTTATGGCCCTAAAAAATGTGGCCACATGGAAAAGGCCATAGTTAAGACACAAAGCCTGTAAAACACACACTTTTGCCTCAAGTTATAGACAAACCGTCTATAAATGAACATGCACCCCAGGACATTGTGTGTACACATATAACTGTCTTGTAAAGTGTCCCTTGTATGTTATTTTGTCTATGCGTCTTATGAACAACTTACTAGTTCATGTAACCTCATATATGTTGTGTCTCCTATCAAATGAATGCTCACTTCACGACTTACACTTTCATGTATGTCACTTCTTCGTCTGAGGCAGTGTGTGTTTTTTGCATTAATTGGAGTATATAGGGGCACAGGCCCATTGAATCTTGTTCGAAACAAAGAGCCATAAATCTCCCACAGAGGAATTTCCCGCTGGGAAAGCCCAACAATCCCATTGGTCAACTTGACCATCGAGGGTGGGATTTCTCTAAGACTCTTGCAAGTTAGGTGCCACGAAATACAAATCGCTGTGTAGTTAGTAAAACTGTAAACTCCTTTGCTCCGACAAAGGAGCTCATCAGGGATGGTTCTC
This sequence comes from Paracanthobrama guichenoti, assembly GCA_018749465.1. Taxonomy (NCBI): domain Eukaryota; kingdom Metazoa; phylum Chordata; class Actinopteri; order Cypriniformes; family Gobionidae; genus Paracanthobrama; species Paracanthobrama guichenoti. The sequence goes on from CM031963.1 coordinate 30,373,515, forward strand.
TCAGGTTTTTTGACTCTTTCCATTACTTCATCCATCTGTTCTGACCCAGTTCTTCCAACACTTTGACTTTGTCTCGTACCATGTATATGTTTTGTGTATGTATGTTTCATGTCTGTTTAATCTTGTGCGTGATTTAGTTATTAAAGTTTGTGCGCAATATATGTTTGGTTCTGACTCCCCGCTGCAAACAAATTGTCACTTAAATGATTGATCTTGTTAAAGGAAGAATAATTTTTCTGTGGCCATGAAATATATCCTTTTTTAGAATTAATTAATAATCGATACTGAACGTTCACAGGATGAACTGATTGTTCATCCTATGAACATCAAGTTAATCTATTTAACTGATTAAAATATTCATAATTAATCATAATGAATAAATTGTAATGAGTTATGAGTAATTATTAATATTTCCGGTCTGAGCTTGTCTTTCTCAACTAATGAGGTTCCAAAACTGACTGTGTTTAACTGAATACTCGCTTTTGACATAATTTAGTGTGTATTTGACCGTTTAAACCACTTATTTTGGTACTTGTGACCCACAAGCTGTTTGAGAGTTTAGGGCCCTATGAAATAGGTTTAAATTTTTCCCAAATTCCATTTTTTTCTGGACTCTGTTGAAACTTATACAATTTAACAGCAATTTATTAAAATTTTAACAAAAATAAAATTTTTAGGGCTCTATGAAATACTTTTTATTTTTTGTCAATTTCGTTTTTTATTGTTTTCCATATACATTTTTCTGGATTCCATTTTAATTATTTAATCAAAAACATGTCTAATTAATTGAATTAATAAAAATAACTTGCATATGGCAAAATAGCCAGCCTTGTGTGCATATGCCTGCCCTAGAGGAGCTGAAAGAGTGAAGTACCAGTTGCAGCACGTGGAGTGGCACGGTACACCTGCAAGAGGTCAGTTACCAAAGGTTTCCATGGCTGATGTTGCTGGATGGCCATTTGGACAGTGTGTTTGAGACACCCGATTGAACCTCTCTACAGCACCATTAGCTGCCGGGTAATAGAGAGAGGAACTTCCAGAAGTTTCCAGTAACTATACTCAATGGATTTCCATGACATGGCTGAAGACTGATGACAGTGAGAGTAAAGTAGACCTTAGGCCATTTTCTGTAATAGTCTGTTAAGGGTATAGTAACCTATAGTCGGATCTTGACAATCTCCACAGCCACTTTATGCCATGGTCCATCTGGCAGCAGTACTGGCTGGAGAAGAACAGGATGTGACTTGAGAGATTTGTCATTGAGCTGACACACATGGCAGGAATGGACAGCATCATGAACCTGACATCCATCCCCAATAGAGATCACAAAGGCATTATTTGGTTCTCACCTCTCCTGGATGTCCTTTGTGTGCTATGGAGACCAGCACAGATGCAGGTGCAATCAGCCGTGACCCTCAAAAGAAAGACAGACAGTTCCAGTCGCAGTTTATAGTATGACAACAACTCAACGACTAGTCCCTTGGGTGAAGAAGGCTAACAATTAGAAATCTGTGTACGAAGTTTGGATAATGCAGGACGAGAAGCACATGCAGAAGACAGAGAATTAGAGGCGGCAGATAGATAAGCAATCTCCTCATCAACATTATCAACAGGAGCTGGAGCAACAACATTATCTGCAGGAGAAGCAGGTAAGGGCAAACATGACAAATAATCAGCAGGGGCATTTTGAGGACCTGGGTGATATACCACATCATAATTGAATGTCATGAGACGTGCAGAACACTTTGCTACACAAAGTCCAGCATGGCCGACACTCTTACAAAATTTACAGCATACATGATGCAAAATTTACACCGTTACAAAATTTACAGCATACATGATGCAAAGGCCACAGTTCATTCAATGCCATCCAGGCTGACCTGAGAAAACGTGGCTCCCAGTCCATAGTCAGAAGCATCTGTGGAGACAATCGTGTGTAGTGTTGGGTCAAATAATGTCAAATCAGGGCTATTTGCTAGCAGTTATTTCGACCAGCTAAATCTATTTGGATCTTGTAGGCATGTGCGCACTGGAGCTACAATGGTGGCAAAACCAGGAATAAACTGACTTTACCACAACATAAGTCCAAGTTAGAAGCACAAAGTAGATACGTCAGGTTCAGGAGCATTGAGAATCACAATAAGAAAACAATATGACCCACAATGTTTTGCCAGAAGTTACACTTACACTTTATTGAGCTGCAAGCCAGCAGCTTCTAATCATTGTAAGTGCTTTGTCATACATAGACATGTCACGTCCGTGGGTGATAATGTCATCCAGGTAATTTTCAACCCCTGACTAGCCAGTCAGGATGATGGTCATCATCTTCTGAAATGCTGCAGGTGCTGAAGCCAATCAATAAGGAACACAACAAAAACAGAACAGTCCATTGTGAGTAATAAAAGCCATGACTAGAACAAGATAGAACAAGAGCTTGGACAAGGAGTTGTGTGGCATGCTCCAAGGCCTGATCTTCCTGATGTTATATAGGGCAAATCTGCAGGACTGGGCAGTTCTAGCAATGTGGTCTGTGAAGTTTAAATGATCATCAATCACAACTCCAAGGTTCCTGGCTGTCCTGGATGGAGTTATGGTTGATGAACCTAGATGAATGGAGAAGTTCTGTTGAAGTGTAGGGTTGGCCGGGACCACAAACAGTTCTGTCTTAGCAAGGTTGCGTTGAAGGTGGTGGTCCTTTATCCAGCAAGAGATTTCTCTCATGCAGGCTGAGATGCGAGCAGCTACCATCGGCTCATTTGGCTGGAATGAGAGGTAGAGATGTGTGTCATCAGAATAGCAGTGATAGGAAAAACAATGTTTCTGAATGAAAGATCCTAGTGAAGACATGTAGATGGAGAAGAGAAGAGGTCCATGCACTGATCCCTGAGGAACCCCAGTATCTAGATGTTGCGACTTATGCCGAGTTCTCACTGCACGATTTTCAAACTCGTCAGATCACAGTTGCTTTCACACTGCATGACTATCTGGGGTAGCATTCAGTGGCTGATGTGTTCACTCTGCACAATGGATCGGCGACAGGGGTTTCATAATGCATGACTATACAAGAGGAAGAATCGCTGATAACTCTGCCCAGTCCGCAAACTACGTTTCACAACCAAACACACGCGACAAGGAAACGATGCGAGATCACGCGTGCATCAGACCGGAGTTCTCGCGCAAGACTGGAATCGTTATTGAAAATTATAGCCTGCAGAAAGCTTGCGATTCAAATTGTCTGTGTGCCGAATTGCAGCGAAAAGGAGAAAAAGAAAAAAAATATGGAGGAGGAAATGGTTGGGGAGCAAGGATTGTGTTCTGCAAAGAGAGTTGAAGGTTAATAAATAATTTTGCAGTGTGCTGCTGTTGCGGCTTGTCATGCAAATGGTTGTGCTTTGTTTCTGTTTGATGTAATTGTAAATATATCTATTAAAATACTGATATTCTGGTCTATTATAACTCCTCCCTGAACCTCCCGCTGTCCTGTTTCTTGCTCTCTCATAGGCTGTAGGTCATCGCCTACACCTACTACCGATACTCTCGGATCACGTCTTTGATAATTCACACTGCGTGATTGTTACTCGCGTGAACGAGCACCGATTTGTCTATGATTTCAGCCATTTGTTGGCAATTTCGCAAAACCTGTCGGTGAGTCAAAATCGGGCCTAAAATTGTGCAGTGTGAACTCAGCATTAGACACCTCACCCCAGCTGCTTGCAAGTAATTTAATTCCTCTGACACAGCACTACAAACAGAGTGCAGACGGCAAAGTTTTTGGCACACAGGTGTGACGGCTTCATCCTGCTTTACGTGGTGCATAAAGTTTTTAGCACATCCAAATTCAGTTGACCCAGCAACTAAAAGTGCACTAAAAGACTGGCACAGGAGAAGTAGGCGCAGGAAGGGCATTAGGACTTGATTGTTTTCAATCCTCACATGCAGTGCAGACATTAGGTCCCTCCCTATGAGTGGTGTCCCTTTGTCCACAATAAAGACCAAAGCAGGTATGCAGGTATTTCCATGTAGGAAAATGTTCGCTGACAAACAACCAACCACTGGGATTTGGGCTTTTGAATACACAAGCCTGGCTGTGGGTTGCGACGGTGCAACATTACCATTGTCATTGGTCATGAACACATCAAAGTGAAAGAGGCAATGCGCTACAATGGACATTCAGAAAAACCTTGTTCTCACATTGTTGAGGTGCAACATTACAAAAAATGGACCCGGTGCAGATGCGTTGGATGGGGTTATTATAAGAGATAGAGGGTTTGCCTACTCATTTGCTTACTTATGACACATAGCAGCACAGCTAAATGTATTCCTAATATGTTGGACCTTTTATTGAAACTTTTACATACTGAGACATGCTTTCACAAATGCCTGTAAGAGCTGTGTTTGGGATGTTTGAATTGGGAAGTTACAACGCGCGAAAGGGGCATTTGCAAAATATGTAGTAATGATGTGAGAGCCAGAATTTTTTCAAATATAAATGGAAGGGCACATCAAATGGCAGTGCGTATGTAAAAATAATTGCTGGTTTGTTGAATGGCTTTTCAAATGAGAGTATGTGCTGATATAGACCCCCCTGAATGTGTCAGTTACTGATTGATTGATTGATTGATTGATTGATTGATTGATTGATTGATGGGTTACTCAGCACAAGCACAAGCAGACCCATGCTCAGACCTGTCAGAAGGATTTCTTTCCTTTGAAATAAACATATAATAATAAATAAAACTGGATAAAAAGGTTTGTGAGTGAATTTAATAAGCCAAAAACCAACACAGAAAATAAGGTTTGTTTAATAATCAATTAATAAAATGTAAGCAATTTTGTGATTTAAGCAATTTTGAGCATGGCTGTTGTTGGTGCCAGACGGGCCGGTCTGAGTATTTTACAATCTGCTCAGTTACTGGGATTTTCACGCACAACCATTTCTAGGGTTTACAAAGAATGGTGTGAAAAGGAAAAACATCCAGTATGCAGCAGTCCTGTGGGGCGAAAATGCCTTGTTGATGCTAGAGGTCAGAGGAGAACGGGCCGACTGATTCAAGCTGATAGAAGAGCAACTTTGACTGAAATAACCACTCGTTACAAACAAGGTATGCAGCAAAGCATTTGTGAAGCCACAACACGCACAACCTTGAGGCGGATGGGCTACAACAGCAGAAGACCCCACCGGGTACCACTCATCCCCACTACAAATAGGAAAAAGAGGCTACAATTTGCACAAGCTCACCAAAATTGGACAGTTGAAGACTGGAAAAATGTTGCCTGGTCTGATGAGTCTCGATTTCTGTTGAGACATTCAGATGGTAGAGTCAGAATTTGGCGTAAACAGAATGAGAACATGGATCCATCATGCCTTGTTACCACTGTGCAGACTGGTGGTGGTGGTGTAATGGTGTGGGGGATGTTTTCTTGGCACACTTTAGGCCCCTTAGTGCCAATTGGGCATTGTTTAAATGCCACGGCCTACCTGAGCATTGTTTCTGACCATGTCCATCCCTTTATGACCACCATGTACCCATTCTCTGATGGCTACTTCCAGCAGGATAATGCACCATGTCACAAAGCTCGAATCATTTCAAATTGGTTTCTTGAACATGACAATGAGTTCACTGTACTAAAATGGCCCCCACAGTCACCAGATCTCAACCCAATAGAGCATCTTTGGGATGTGGTGGAACGGGAGCTTCGTGCACTGGATGTGCATCCCACAAATCTCCATCAACTGCAAGATGCTATCCTATCAATATGGGCCAACATTTCTAAAGAATGCTTTCAGCACCTTGTTGAATCAATGCCACATAGAATTAAGGCAGTTCTGAAGGCGAAAGGGGGTCAAACACAGTATTAGTATGGTGTTCCTAATAATCCTTTAGGTGAGTGTATATAGGTCAATGTTACAGCGATCGGCTATGTATAGTTGCTACTACTTGTATATGTTTCAAATGATAAGCCACATTTGAGGGCGATGAATGATAGGCGAACGTTTGGATTTCCTGCCCAACATACTGTAATACCACAAAAAACAGCCATTAATGATCTTTCCCTCACGGACTGAGTGATTTCAATGTTTAGTCGACTAGTAATTTTTATATCTGCTCAAATCGTTGTCACATTTTAGCATTACAAATTCACTAAACTACAACTTTGATTTCATATGCACTCAAATATTCTTAACCAACTTAACACAACATGAGGTTTGTGATATGGCACCCTACTATCAAATCACATCCAGCCTGAACTGTTAACACAAGGCCGGTCGCCGATCTGGTCATTGTCTTTTGACCTCTCTCATTAACAGGGCCTCTTCAGCCACAGAACTGTCACTCACTGGATGTTTTTTTGTTTTTCTGCATTCACTGTAAACTTGAGACTGTTTACTGTGCGTTAAAATCCCAGATCAGCTGTTTCTGAGATACTCAAACCACCTTGTCTGCCACCAACAATCATTCCACAGTCAAAGTCACTTGGATAACATTTCTGCTCAACAAGGATCGGGTTGCTGACACATGATTGGCTTAGTAGATATTGGCATTAACAAGCATGTCTATAAGTATACCAGCTGCAATTCATGATGCAATTCATCAACTGACCGCTAGAGAAAGGCTCCAAAAGGGAGTCAATCCCATGGTCCCCCTATGTCAAAATGCCCAACTTTACAGCAGAAAGAAATATGTTAACAGCCTGGTGTTTTTAGTCTATACAGCTAATTTTGCCCTTCATGACAACTGTGAGGCGGGTGAATTTTTTTATAACTCATCCATTTAAATTATATTAAGCCTTAAAGTTCTGCATAATTAAGGAAGTGGCAACTTGAGTGACAGGTGGATTGCCGCTGCTGTCACTACCTTCGAGCTAGGTGGGCGTGGTTTCAGCAGCCAGGCACCTCAGCTTCACCCACGTCCCGCCTCTTTGCCCATTTTTGGTTATTGGTGAGTGATGTGCTGCCATGATGGTGCCGGCCGGCTCCGTCCACTTTGGGCTTCAAAAATGCTCTTCAGAAAACAGTCACGGACACTTCGGACACTAGGGTTAGTACCTAGTTATTACGAAGTTATTGTAATAGTGATGTACTGAAATTAATTTTTTTGTTTTTTTACCGAAAATTAATTTAACAAGCCGAAAACCGACAATCAACACTCAAATATAACCATTTGAATTGCACATAAGGTAGTTTTTGCGTAAACATTTGAATGATATAATTATGTTTATACTCAAATGTATTATACGTATTTAAACATGTAGAAACATTTAAATGATAGCTGTAGTAAAAACTTTACTCATGTTTATTCATGTTTATCTTGTGTACTCTAACTTGTACCATAGAGATGATCACCGCGCTCCTTGTTGACACTTGAACTGAGGCAGTTACACTGATTTCTGTGACAATTCAAACAATGGATGTTGTTTTGACACGTGACAGATCGCTATAGCCGATGTTACCATTGAATTATGTGACCGTAGTAGTCGCACTTGTCACAGAATTCAATGGTAACATCGGCTATAGCGATCTGTCCATTGTTTGAATTTCGTGATGAAATCGACTGTTTCATATCAAAAGTTACTAAGCACAAAGCTTATTGTGATTATTGGATACTAGGTGGCAGGCGCACTACAAATATTATTTAGTGAAGTTTTGTTCAAACAACAAATCAATATCTGTCAACCCAGCAGACACGTATACAGTCAAAACACTGCATCGGAGAGGACTTAATTAAATGTCATCATTTTGGTCAATAATTTCATTCACAGACAACGCGATCTCTTTCGTCTTGCTGCGCTTGAATGGTTTAAAAGCAATAAGAGCGTGACAGAGGATGACAGAAAAAAACGGATGCTGCGTTAATTGAGTTAAATATTTTTTATGCTTTAAACTGAAAAAATTAATTGCATGCGTTAAGCTAATTTTGACAGCACTTATTTATATATATATATATATATATATATATATATATATATATATATATATATATATATATATATATATATATATATATATATATATATATACATATATATGTATATATACATATATATGTATATATATAAAAATAAAAATTTAACTAATTAATCGTATATTTTTATGTAATTAATCCTAATCGCACATAACATATACAGTTATAACATGAAGATATTTTTATATTGTAAGAATTTCACTTTTAATCTCCAAATTAATAGAAACAACATAAAGAAAGTTATTTTTTTTTTTGTTTAATGGCATCATTTTATGAAACAAGGCCTGTATCACCGATACTGTGACTGATGTCTCTATGAAATTTCTTTTTCCCTCAATTTTAGTCATTAATTATAGCCATTCAGCATTACAGTATAATTGAAAGCTATACATTTGAACATTTATTAGGCTTTAAAAAATATAACAACTTTTGTTTTGATGTTGTGGACACACCTGGGGCCGGATACTTTTTGTTATTTCATATATAGTATTCATCTTTACAGTATAATGTAAAATAATATTGCATTAGATGTTTTGTCTATTGGAAACACATGACAGATTTGACAAAAGCTTGACTTGACAGTAAGATTAGCTTGAGTTGGGATGCATATGTGAATGTAATACTCAAACAGTAACATGTAAAACAGTTTCAGCCTAAACTGAAAATTCATTTTCAGCTGAATATTTGGACTTCCAAATAAATCTGGATTTTAAAGATTAAAACACTGTCATCATTTGTCTAATGCAGGTACTCATTTCAAGATGAAGAGGACATGTTCATGGTAGTTGACCTGCTGCTGGGAGGAGATCTACGTTACCATCTACAACAGAACGTGCACTTTACAGAGAGCACTGTGAAGCACTACGTGTGTGAAATCGCCCTGGCTTTGCACTACCTGCGCAACAAACACATCATCCACAGGTAACGACTGCATGTAAACTGCATAAAGGTTTGCACATCCAGTAACACACACTCGAACAGGCAAAATTACACAAATGCAAAGATATTAGTCAGATGCTAATGTACTGTTGCCTTTTGATACTTATACTGTTAATAGAGCTGTTGAGTTAATATTGCAACTTACACAGTCATGCCTCATAAATGAATTTTAAAGCAGCTTTGGTTTTTAAATCACATAAGTTGCCTAAAGGTTGTTAGCTATGTACTGTAGTAGTAGAGTTTGTGGCAGTTCTTTTAACTCTTTAAGGTGTTTGAAAATAGTGACAAATGTGTGGCTTGGCCTTAACATTTTAGATTAGATGCTTTTAAGTGAGTAAAAGTTTCACATTACCAATACTTTAATTTAATCCTGTAAAGCATGATATATATGTATATATATATATATATAAATGACTAATTAATCACAAATTTTTCTGTAATTAATCGTACTGAACATTAAAGTTTTTTATATATTTTTATTTTGTAAGAATTTAATTTAATCTCCAATTTAATGTAGAATACTTGTTTAATGGCATCATTTTATGAAAGAAGGCCTGTATCACCGATACTGCGACTGATGTCTCTATGAAATAGATATTTTCCCTCAATTTTAGCCATTCATTATAGCCATTCAGCATTACAGTGTAATTGAAAGCTATAAATTTGAACATTTATTAGGCTTTAAAAAATATAACAACTTTGAAGTTAAGAGAATTTAAAACAATCATCACACAAACCCATTATAATAAATATCACATTTATCTATACCCCCCTTCAATATATCAGGGCTCAATGTTTTTATTGGCCCAGTCAGATTTGTACTTGCCCTGTCAAAATGTTATTGTTTTCATTGTTTTAGACCATTGTGAACAGTGCTTTAAGATCTTTAGGTAGGTCCAACACAGGCGTGTCCAACGTTTTTTAAAAGGGGGCCAGATTTGATGTTGTGGAAAAACCTAAGGGCCGGATACTTTTCTGTCATTTATATATATATATATAGTATTCATCTTTACAGTATAATATAAAATAATATTACATTAGATGTTTTGTCTATTGGAAACATATGACAGATCTGACAAAAGCTTAACTTGACAGTAGGATTAGCTTGAGTTGGGTGCATATGTGAATTTAATACAAGGGGCCCTATTTTACCGATCTGAACGCATGGTCTGAAGCTCACAGCGCAGGTGCACTTAGGGCGTCTGAATCCACTTTTGCTAGTTTAACGACGGAAAAAAACGGTCAGTGCACAAATGTGCATGGTCCAAAAGGGTCATACCTAGTCTCTTAATGAGTCATAGGTGTGTTTTGGGCATAATGTGCAATAAACCAATCAGAGTCTCATCTCCCATTCCCTTTGAAAGCCAGATGCGCTCACACCATTGTGGATTCACTATTTACATGGCGGAATATAGACACCGTCAACCTGACGAGTCAGTTTAAATACATGTGTGTATTGCCAAGATTGGTCAAATAATAAGCCAATGTCATTCGTCATTACTGCAAATAGGTCATTCTGATACATGCAATGACTATCCATTATAACGTTTGCATTTTTATCTTTATGTACACAATAATAATCTTTTACATTGTAATCCTTTAATTTTTCATATTTAAAAATGTCCTGCTGCACGTCCCTGTAAAAAGTAACAATATTGCTTCCATGAAGTGACCGATAGAGCTGCATGTCATCTGCATAGCAGTGGTAGCAGAAGCCATGTACCTATTACCATTTTTAGTGAAGTTGTGTAAATGGAGAAAAGAAGAGGAGTGAGCACTGAACCTTGAGGCACCCCAGGCACCTAAGACTGAAGCTACTGAAGTACCGTACCTGTGATGCCCAAGTCAGAAAGGGTAGACAGGAGGATCGGGTGGTTTACAGTGTTAAAGGCAGCTGACAGGTCTAGTAGAATAAAGACAGATGATCTGGAGTTCGCTATTACCAGCCATAGCATTTCAGCCACAGTCAGCAGGGCGGTCTCTATGGAGTGGTTTTGAAGCTACACTGGTTGTCCTCAAGTATGTTGTTTTGAAGGCAGAGAGCTGTTTGAACACAACTCTGACAGAAAAAGAAGAGAGACTGGTTGGTATTTGTATTTTAATGCTGGCTTTTTGAGCAGTGAGGTTACAAGGGTCTGTATATATGAGGTAGGAAATTTGCAAGTAGTGAGGGATGTGTTGATAATGTGAGTCAGCGTGAAATAGCAATGTTGGTGAGATCTCCTGCAGAAGGTGGGCTGGGATTGGGTCAGAGGGACAGGTTGTAGGATGGCTGGAACCATCGAGACCTCGTTTTCTGTGAGGGGCGAGAAGCAAGAGAAGAGTGGAATGTGTGTGGGTGGAGGTTGGTTGTGGATAAGTGGTGCAAAGAACATATTGCTGATGGTTGCCACCTTATTGGTAAAATAGCTGGCAGAGTCATCAGTCAAGGGAAGAGGTGGGAGGAGGTGGAGAAGGGGGACAGAGAAGAAAGGAATGTTGTGAGGAGAGTAGAATGTTGTGAAAAGATTTGTCTGTCTTTACATACAGTTTATATATATATATATATATATATATATATATATATATATATATATATATATATATATATATATATATATATATATATATATATATATACATACACTCAAATATATATATACACTCACCTAAAGGATTATTAGGAACACCTGTTCAATTTCTCATTAATGCAATTATCTAATCAACCAATCACATGGCAGTTGCTTCAATGCATTTAGGGATGTGGTCCTGGTCAAGACAATCTCCTGAACTCCAAACTGAATGTCAGAATGGGAAAGAAAGGTGATTTAAGCAATTTTGAGCGTGGCATGGTTGTTGGTGCCAGACGGGCGGTCTGAGTATTTCACAATCTGCTCAGTTACTGGGATTTTCACACACAACCATTTCTAGGGTTTACAAAGAATGGTGTGAAAAGGAAAAACATCCAGTATGCGGCAGTCCTGTGGGCGAAAAAATGCCTTGTTGATGCTAGAGGTCAGAGGAGAATGGGCCGACTGATTCAAGCTGATAGAAGAGCAACTTTGACTGAAATAACCACTGTTACAACCGAGGTATGCAGCAAAGCATTTGTGAAGCCACAACACACACAACCTTGAGGCAGATGGGCTACAACAGCAGAAGACCCCACCGGGTACCACTCATCTCCACTACAAATAGGAAAAAGAGGCTACAATTTGCACAAGCTCACCAAAATTGGACAGTTGAAGACTGGGAAAATGTTGCCTGGTCTGATGAGTCTCGATTTCTGTTGAGACATTCAGATGGTAGAGTCAGAATTTGGCATAAACAGAATGAGAACATGGATCCATCATGCCTTGTTACCACTGTGCAGGCTGGTGGTGGTGGTGGTGTAATGGTGTGGGGGATGTTTTCTTGGCACCCTTTAGGCCCCTTAGTGCCAATTGGGCATCGTTTAAATGCCACGGCCTACCTGAGCATTGTTTCTGACCATGTCCATCCCTTTATGACCACCATGTACCCATTCTCTGATGGTTACTTCCAGCAGGATAATGCACCATGTCACAAAGCTTGAATAATTTCAAATTGGTTTCTTGAACATGACAATGAGTTCACTGTACTAAAATGGCCCCCACAGTCACCAGATCTGAACCCAATAAGGCATCTTTGGGATGTGGTGGAACGGGAGCTTCGTGCCCTGGATGTGCATCCCACAAATCTCCATCAACTGCAAGATGCTATCCTATCAATATGGGCCAACATTTCTAAAGAATGCTTTCAGCACCTTGTTGAATCAATGCCACGTAGAATTAAGGCAGTTCTGAAGGCGAAAGGGGGTCAAACACAGTATTAGTATGGTGTTCCTAATAATCCTTTAGGTGATTGTATATTATACACACACACAATATAGCACAGGGCTAATATAGCTCCATACTAACATTTGAGAGGGGTGACACTGGCACCACTAATTTGTACAGTTGGTGGCGCTGGGCCTTAATTTGGTGACACCAGTCATGGAGCGGTGTAAAAACATGACAGTCCAAACATGTTTAATGCATTCATAAACTCATTACAAATACAGATAGTTTTCTTCTTCTTTATATACATAAACATTCTTTTTAATAACTTCACCATATTCTTAACATATCTTTACCTTATTATAAACCGTTAAAGGGGTGGTTGATTATAATTTCACTTTTTTTAACTTTAGTTAGTGTGTAATGTTGCTGTTTGAGCATAAACAACATCTGCAAAGTTACAGCGCTCAAGTTCAATGCAAAGGGAGATATTTTCTTTTGTATAAATTGCTTTTTAAGGACCATAACAAATGGCTGGTAGGAACTACAACAAGCTTCTTCACGGGTTGGTGATATCACAAACCCTAAAATTTCCATAAACCCTGCCCCGAGAACACGCAACAAAGGCCATGTTGAGAAGAGGAAGAGTTGTTGTAGTCGAGCACATTTGGGAGTCGCTCAAGCTGTCATCCGTCTTTCACATTTATTGATACCGTATGAATACAAATGCAATAGCATGTCATAAAGCAAGATGACAACATCAGTTATAACCATAATTAAACTAAACTATACCGTTCTCTCTTCATGCAGCAGATAGTCTCTGGCTCTGTGCATCTTACAACAGTTCCTCACAAGTGGTTTATAGATTATCATGACAGAATATGCTAATCAATGACTTGAAGATCGTTAACTCATAAATTCATTAACTAACCATTCAGAAACGTCCTGTCTCATTCTACATGTTGTCACTTCTTCTTGAGTCTCTCCATCATTGTCCGACTCCGGTTTGATCATAAAAGGCTGAACAGTTTCTGATATTTTCAGTGCGTGTCTGCGTGAGGTAATTGGAGCTGCTAACACCAGCTCTTGAAGCTCCGCCCTCTTCTAGAAAGGGGGCTGGGAGCAGCAGCTCATTTGCATTTAAAGGGACACACAAAAATGGTACATTTTTGCTCATCCTCAAAGAGTGACAATTTTAACATGCTATAAATCTGTGGGGTATTTTGAGCTAAATCTTCATATACACTGAGAACATCAGAGACTGATTTTACATCTTGTAAAAAGAGCTACTTTAAAGTTATTGTAAGCAACTTTTTCTTAATTTGTTGTAAAAACTTTACTTTAACAGTAAAAATATCATATTCTTGTGCCGTAATCACTACAAAAAGTCTGAAGATATCATTTGGGCAGGACTTTGGCCTTCCAGGCATTTTTCCCTTTGACAGCCACTGACACAACACTTTCCCTGGCATCAAAGACTTCCAGTTCTGGCCCTTCTATACTTATTCTGATGAGGTCTGGTTTGAGACATGACCTCACGTCAGACTTGATCCGCTTCTGTGCTGAAAAGCCCCTCTCACGCACAGCAGAGGACACAGGGAGCACCAACATAATATGAACTAACTGAAGGATGCTCTAAAGAATAAGACAGATACAATGCTTGGGAGAACATTGCTTTAAGTAACAGAATAAATGTGATTTATTAGAAAAAATGGTGTAAATATTTTATAGTCAGAGCAGGTATGTTCCAGTATGGTTCCTTTGACAAGATCCATGAAAGAGACTGATCATTGTTTTCGGTGCCTGAAACTCCTCTTTAGCTGGATCATGGTCACATCCATTCCTAATAATAAAATGAGAGATGGTTAGTATTGTGGCTAACATAACCTGATCAAGGCTGATCTTAAGAGGCTGGCCTGGCCCCACAGAAGTTGTCCTTTCCAGGACAGGAGAAAAATGCTTAATCAGAAAATCCATAGTCCAGGAGTTTCTCTTTCTCAGTTGTCCAGGAGTCATGATTAAAGATGTTGAAGCATCTCATTGCCTTGGCATCAGGTGTTTCATGCACTCTCCCCACTGTGCCTGTCAGCACAAATAATATAAAAATTCATAATGATTAATAGTGATATAGCATAATTTCAGTACATTGATACTGCAGAATGTCCAAAAGGCATTTTGGAAAGTGTTTAAAGGTAGAGTTCACATTAAACTGACTGATCACAGAAAAAAACATCAGCAGGGAAGTGGCAGAAGGCTAAAAAAGTCCCATCCTCCATAGGGCCCTATTTTACCGGTCTGAGCTCATGGTCTGAAGCACACGGCGCAGGTGCACTTAGGTTCAGATTGGTCTGAATACACTTTTGATAGTTTAACGACGGAAAAAATGGAGGGTCCAAAAGGGTTGTCCCTAGTCTCTTAAAGAGTCATAGGTGTGTTTTGGGCATAACACTGGCTTCCTGTTGATTTTAGAGTGCAATATAAGGTCTTGTTCATGGCTTTCTCCAGAGTATGTTTCAGGCCTGTTACAACATCACTGTGCTGCTAGACCCTGAAGAAGTCTCTTTTTGAATGTTCCTTAATCACGGTTGAAGATCGTGCTTTCTCTGTGGCAGCACCAAGCCTCTGGAATAGCCTTCCTCCTCATATTAGATCCTGTGACTCGTTTTAAATTCGAGTTAAAAATGCACCTCTTCTCTCTTGCTTACAACTGCCCATAGGGGCTTGGAGTCTGAGAAGTGACGTGTTGGGTGTATTGTCAATTTGTATTGGTCATATTTTGTTTTGTAATGTTGTGTAAAGCACTTTGGTCAACTTGTGTTGTTTTTAGGCAGAATTTGCGAGCAGAAAAACGTAATGCTTCTCTAGCTAGGCATTTTTATCTTTATGTACACAATAATAATCTTTTACATTGTAATCCTTTTATTTTTAATATTTGCCATGTTTGTGTGCTGCTGCTCTGTGTGTGTAATAATCAGAGTGTATGCGCATTGTGCACCGCCTATAGGCACATATTACTAACCTGCCCTTTAAATAACACAAAAATGCTGCACTATTGACTTTAGAGCAGGTTTTTGTTGGTCAATGGCGCAGTCATTTTCAGTTCCTCAAAATAGCAACACTCCAACAATGCACCTGAACACACCTGGTTATCAAACCAGCACACCCATGGGTGAACAGATGCGCGTGAGTGAAGTCAGTAGTAGTGCTGGATGTGAAAATGATAACTGCGTCGGGCTGAAACTAGCAAAAACACTTCTGTCACGCTTACCACCGCATTGCATCGGGTGTATGATCTTCTTGATCTGAAATACAGCACCAAAGAGAAAACTTGCTTAACATTCAATAATGCTAAATGATTATTACATCACAACAAATAGTTACCTAATAGTTTGGCCCTTCCAGCAATGTCTGTGTTTGCTGATGCACTGGCCAAGTGGTCCATGTGCACATAGACTGCAGTAAACTGCCCAGGGTCCTGAAGAGAACCTCCTCTCTGTCCAGGTTTTACCAGTGTGTCCAAAGCTCTAGACACATGTGGTAGCCAACGTGTTCCTTTTACGCAACTTGCATGGGTTATTCACTTTAACTCCTATGTAGCGTATGGACGGTGCTCATAAATGATCAACGGACCAATACTTTGATTAGTTATAATGACTCAAACAAGACCGGCGCCGTGAAGTCTACAGACTGACAGGTTAGCGGTGCTAAAAGGACACAAACCATGCCTCGTGCAGCTCACCGTCATAAACAACAGCCCCTCCCTCACACATACCAAAGGACATCCGAACAGATTATATGACTTTTAGCTT
The DNA here is from genome assembly GCA_018749465.1 of Paracanthobrama guichenoti. Classification (NCBI taxonomy): domain Eukaryota; kingdom Metazoa; phylum Chordata; class Actinopteri; order Cypriniformes; family Gobionidae; genus Paracanthobrama; species Paracanthobrama guichenoti. Next base: position 30,390,003 of record CM031963.1, read on the forward strand.
AGTTATTTTTCATTTTAGGTGTGTTGTGGTCCCTGTATGTATGCATGCTTTTTGTTATAACCATTTTAGATGTGTTTTGATAGGTTAGAAACTTATAGCCAGTGAATGCGTAAGGAAGAATGACGTCAATCCTCGCCGTTCCTTTAACTAAGTTAAACTCCCCATGCTTGGTCTCGAAATCTTTGTCTCGCAATTTGTAGGCCGGCTAGGTATGTTGTGTGGTACTATGATGCATCAAACTCTTTCTTTCATGCCAAAACCCCCAAGTCTGCTTCTCTAAGAGAGCCATAAAACATGTTAATGAGGCGAGACCCAAGACAAAGGGAGATTTCCCGCTTCTGAGTTCCTTCGCTCTGATTGGCTGTTCCGACAAAAGAAGTTGAAGTTGAAGTTGAAGTTGAAGTTTATTCGTCATTACACATGTACAAGTACAGTATAACGAAATGAAGTTTGGAGCAAGCCTCCGGGCCGCAGCCGATTATTCAGGCGCCGCCCTACGCTCTCCAGAAATACAAGAATGCAATTTAGCAAGCATTACATAGCAAACACAACAAAACATAAACATAAACATAAACATGACACAGTACACGTGGTCACGTGATGGGATTTTTTGTATGGAGTGGGAGAGGAGATAGATAAACAGGCAGACGGTTGGAGGGGGGGTGGGATCGGGTAGGTTGTGTATGGTGCGAGTGAGTCTGAGATTGTGTTGTGTGAGAATGTTAGCCATAACTTCAGATGTTTTCGAGTTCAGTTCTATGGTTTGTCCTTGAAGGGAGATAAGGCAGTGCACAGGGAAGATAGATAGCAGACAGCTGCCCGGCTGACCTCCCAACCGAGAGATAGGGACCAAGTGAGGTTCGTTGGGCTAGTTGATTAGGTCAGGCAAATACAATTTATTATTTTTTAATCCATTTGATGATCTTCGGTAATTTGTCCGGATCATAATCAATCAATCAGATCTGGTCCTCAGCATTCGCGTCCGGTCTGTGCAGTTTCCTCAGACATTACGTCCAGCCTCATGGCCAGACCGGTTACAGTCCGTAAAAGTTCACCGATCTGACCCCCGATAGAGCCCACTCTTCCCTGCGTATCCGCAGTCCGGACTGCGTTGTTACGGTTCAGTTCCTCAATTCCTATCACTTTCTGATCTAATTCCTTCAAACGGTCACACAGAACCCCGAAGCATTGTTTAATTTCCACAGACAGCGGCTGGGTGAATTTGCTTGCAGCTGTCTTACCAATCTTCCGATAGGTCAGGGCAATCCCAAAGCCAAAGAATAGGAACCCCGCCATCAATAATCCAATCATGTATAAATCTTCCGCATCCTCCACGGACAGAGCCTCCAGGCACAGGACTTGCCAAGAGGCGTGCCCCGTCGCAGCCCTTTAAAGATGGGCCACAAACGCTTCTCGCTCTCTTCTTCGTTCTCCTCTCTTCTTTTTGCTTCCTGTTGCCACCTCTTTTGGCTTTCCTCTTCTCCTTCGCCATCCTCCAACGGATCTCATCACACAAAGGAACCAAAGTTGAATTTCCATGGACTCCAAGGACCCACCCTGCAAGATTCAAACATGGACCGGATCGCGGAATTCCCCTAAACGTCTGAACTCACGACCAAGGAAACATATGCAAGTATCCCTTAAGCTGTCGTTATAAAGTTTTGAGCTTATACCAATAAGCTGGACTGATTCTTTGCTTGTGCTCAATAGGTTGTGTCGATAGTATCACCGTTGCCTTGTCTCTCTCTCTCTCTCTGTCTCTCTGTCTCTCTCTCTCTCTCTCTCTCTCTCTCTCTCTCTCTCTCTGTCTCTCTGTCTCTCTCTCTCTCTCTCTCTCTCTCTCTCTCTCTCTCTCTCTCTTTCTCCTCTCTCTCTCCTTCCTTCTTTCAGTTAATTTGTGTATGTTTGTTTATTGTTTGTTGATTTATTAAAATATATATATTCACACGTGATTGTGCTTGAGTTGCTCACCCATAGGTCACTTTTACGTTGAACCGAATTCCTGTTACAAATTAAAAGAAGATATTTCTCCTATTGAGAGAAACGTTGTTTAAGAGTTATTAAAAGGAGGTATTTGGTGGACAATTATCCGTCCTTTGAACTCAATTCTAGAATCAAAGAAATTTCTAAAAGTTGAATCAAGCTCTAGATATTAATAATTGTTATAATCCGTTATAATCAACTATTAATATCCAAATTCCCCTCTGTGCGGATCTGTGCATGTTTGACCGTAACACGATTAAACGCATGCATAAATCCCGCACCTTTTCCCCTGGGGCTCGATATTTGCTACACCTAGTTCTTCCCCAAAGGCCTTCAACCTCCCTCATGGACTTGCTGTTGAAATGGTCTGTTTTCCAGACCATATTGAGGAGGTTGTAAACTTTCCCAATCATTGTCTAATTTTTTGATTATCTGTGCATAAATAATCTGGCAGTCCTTCATAGGCACATCTGTGTCTTCGTGAAGGGCATCTCGCTTTTTGTAATATGATGAGATAAGCCATGTTGAACTTTGCCAAAAGTTCAATCATCTCAGAGGCTCGACTTCCAGCCTATTTTCGTTTAAAGCCGATGGTGAGAAGGGCTGTGCTTCATGTCATACATGCATCTCTGCAAAGTTTATGTTTAAAGTGCCCCTATTATGCTATTTTAAAGTTTCCTAATTTAGTTTTGGAGTCTCCTACAACAGGTTTACATGCATCAAAGGTCAAAAAACTCTTTCATTTTCTCATAATATACTTGTTATACCACAATGTTCAATGATTCTCAAACGACTCGATGGACTCGATACTCTGCTCTGATTGGCCAGATGGCCCAGTCTGTTGTGATTGGTCTACTCTGCTCTGATTGGTCAGACTGCCCAGTCTGTTGTGATTGGTCTACTCTGCTCTGACTGGCCAGATGGCCCAGTCTGTTGTGATTTGGTCTACTGTGCTCTGATTGGTCAGATGGCCCAGTCTGTTGTGATTGGTCTACTCTGCTCTGATTGGTCAGAGGGCCCAGTCTGTTGTGATTGGTCTACTCTGCTCTGATTGGTCAGATTACCCAGTCTGTTGTGATTGGTCTACTGTGCTCTGATTGGTCAGACGGCCCAGTCTGTTGTGATTGGTCTACTCTGCTCTGATTGGTCAGAGGGCCCAGTCTGTTGTGATTGGTCTACTCTGCTCTGATTGGTCAGATTACCCAGTCTGTTGTGATTGGTCTACTCTGCTCTGATTGGTCAGGATTACCCAGTCTGTTGTGATTGGTCTACCGTGTACAGCGCGTATTTCAGAAACAAATGCCCATCACCATAACTGAACTCCAGCTCCGTCCGGAGGCTTCCTAAAGCTCAGTGATAGTACACACTGTAAAGACAGTAACGATGACGCGATTTTACACCAATGCCAGCGCGAGTCTGATGATGAAACATTGGAAGAACTATTTATTAAACCCGAACCTTGAGCAGGACGTTTCTCAGTGACTCAGTGCTACTCAGTTTGAGGTACATTATGAGATGTTGCAGCTCTAATTCCTCACCATCAGCATTAACAAGTGTGTATCCATCAACAAACCCGTGCATGTGTGCTCCATCCTTTATCTTTACTCAAAGTAGTAAGAACGACAGTCAATCTGCATTAATAGACACAGTTTTAGGTAATAGTGGCCCACAGCTGACTTACAGTAGTATTTCAGTAAGACAGTAATAATGTGAGTTAGCCAGACACAATATGAAACACAATAAACACATTGCACAGCGTCTTCTCGACATGATGCTATCCAGTATCTGCTGCAGTGTTTGAGGGGGTTCAAGTTTTCTCTGGTGTCTGCAAAACGGCTTGGGATTTGTTTCAAAAATGATTTGTTTAACTGATTCCGAGTCGACTCTTACTTTTGAGAGACAATAACTTTATATACGGTGCACTTTCAGATTTAAAACTTTGCAGGATGTTCTCATTCACTTAGAACTGTTACACACTACATGAAAGGTAATTTAAAAAAAAGTTTGAGACATCTTGTTGCAAATGTTGTGTTTCCTGCACTAGCTCCACACTGTATACAATATACACAATTCATTTCATTACTCTATTTGTTGTACCTTAGCCATGGAAATTATTGCAGCCATTCTGTATGGAATATAATTTTTTTTTTTTTAGCTGCAGGATTTGGCTCTTCACTTGCCTACTCTTTTTCTTGTTCTGGATCCATCATCGCTCCTTCAGACCTTTAGACGTTGATGGGTTTTTTCTCAAATACTAAATGACAGTGAGTGAGACACACGTTTGATCGCGCTTTGACAACCTTTAGTGGCCGTGAGTACCTGAGAAGATGATAGAATGGAAGGGGAGGGGAAGTGAAAAGGGACAGTGACTCCCAGAAAACAACATAGTGTCGGCCCAGAGCTGGTACATGTGGATTCAACACATACCAGATGTGGACTGGACCTGGGCAGACACTATGTTGCTGTCTGGGACTGGCTGCGCTGTAGACGTAATTAATATAAAATATCATTATATTTAAGTTTCACAGTCGCAACAGTGCTATCTCTATTAAAAAAAATTTCGCACTAGCAGGAAAAAATGTGGCAAAATACAATCTGGTTGCAGTCTGGAGCCCTGTTAGTATGGCTATCACCAGACCAAGCTCAATTTAAGATTGAACATTGGTCTGGGGAGTCTGCTCTGTATTTTCTTTCTACTGCACAAGAGGCGTGATCAACGGGGCGTAGTTCAAATGACTCAATGACAAATGCAATTGGATAGTCCTTCAGCCAATCACACCGACGATCCGCCATTCTCTATTCGTCATTTTGTTAAACCCTCCAATAGCACGCCAGGTGGATAAGCCAGTTTGTGATTGGTCCAAACTAATTTGTAACGAAGCAGGATAGAAATATGTACAGTTTCCAGCCTGAGCTGCAGGGCAAATTCAATCGCCGGCAGATCGGGCTGGTTTTACCCAGTCCTAGAGCCCTGTAGCTCCTCCTCTTGTATTTGATTACCTACAGTAAGTTTAGCCCACTACCTAATCATCTCTTTTTATATAAATGTAAATTATGTTTTCTTAATGGCAGTATATTTTAGTTCAGTATATCAGTATATCGTAAGCCTCAACATTAAAGTGCCCCATTATGTTTTTTGGAATATTCCCGTTCCTGCAGTGTGTAACGGAGCTGTTTGTGAATGTAAACATTCTGCAAAGTCAGTAAAGTCAAAAGTGCACGATAAATAAAGTTATTGTCTCCCAAAAGAAAGAATCAACTCTGAACCACCTAAAGCGAGTCGTCTGTAATTCGAATCCCACTGTTACAGTTCTACATCACTAGAAAAGACATCTGCATAATATCCACCTATATTTGTACACTGTCTGTCTGTGAACAACTTGACCGCCCTCAAACCGTCATTTTACTGACGACTGTTTCTCAAATCTCGGAGTTCAATGAGGGATTTGGAAAAACACTTGCTCTTCAAAAATGTGTCAATACCCAGTTTATTTGGACCAGCTTGCTCCTCAGAGTCACAACCTGTCAGTTTGAATACTAAAACTGAATCTATTAATGTAGACTGTCTGTCATTCTTACTACTTTGAGTAAAGATAAAGGATGGAGCAAGATTTGTTTAGCAAACTTTAATATTCCATCAGTCATTCACGTCAGTGCTGGGCTAACGTATCACGCTGTTATTGATACAGTTCCTGCATGTGCACCGCAATACATAGAAACACACACACGTTAATGCTGATGGTGAGGAATTACAGCTCAACATCTCATAATGTACCTCAAACTGAGTAGCATCACTGAGAAACTCCTGCTCGAGTCGTCCCTTGTGATGGAGGTTCGGGTTGAATAACTAATTCTTCAATGTTCGTCATCGGACTGCACGCTCAGGATTGATATGGTGAAATCAACACCATCGTTACTGTCTTTACAGTGTGTACTATCACTGAGCTTTGAAGGAAGCCTCGACGGAGCTGGAGTTCAGTTATGGTGATGGGCGTTCGTTTCTGAAATGCACGCTGCACCGTAGACCAATCACAACAGACTGGGTCATCTGACCAATCAGAGCAGAGTAGACCAATCACAACAGACTGGGTCATCTGACCAGTCAGAGCAAATGAACCAATCACCACAGACTGGGCCATCTGACCAATCAGAACAGAGTAGACCAATCACAACAGACTGAGCCATCTGACCAATCAGAACAGAGTAGACCAATCACAACAGACTGAGCCATCTGACCAATCAGAACAGAGTAGACCAATCACCACAGACTGGGTCATCTGACCAATAAGAGCAGAGTAGACCAATCACAACAGACTGGGTCATCTGACCAATCAGAGCAGAGTAGACCAATCACAACAGACTGGGTCGTCTGACCAATCAGAGCAGAGTAGACCAATCATAACAGACTGGGTCGTCTGACCAATCAGAGCAAGTAGACCAATCACAACAGACTGGGTCATCTGACCAATCAGAACAAGTGGACCAATCACAACAGACTGGGCCATCTGACCAATCAGAGCAGAGTAAACCAATCACAACAGACTGGGCCGTCTGACCAATCAGAGCAGAGTAGACCAATCACCACAGACTGGGTCATCTGACCAATAAGAGCAGAGTAGCTCACAGAAAGGAGGGATTTAAAGACTGATTCATCCGTCGAGTCGTTTGAGAATCATTGAACACTGTGGTGATGGGCAATGTATATTATGAGAAAATGAGAAGTGTTTTGACCTTTGATGCATGTAAACCTGTTGTAGGAGACTCAAACTAAATTAGGAAACTTTAAAATAGCATTGAATTTATACAGTGAAGACCATGCAGTGTTATTATTCATTATTATTGTATTTATTTGTGCTATTGCTTGTGATTTGTTTATTTATTCTTATTTTATTACTGACTATTGTCTTCAATAATCTTTGAAATTTATATTATTTAGGCTAGAAGTTTTGTTGTTGGTATTGAAATTGGTATTGTGGAATTTCAATGGTATTTAAAATGTTGATGTCATATCCTATTTATTGGAATACAAGGGCACATGGGTCAAAAGCTACTTATTTTACTTTATTTATTAAGTTTTTAGGTGGGGCAGGCAAACATTTATACCACTAGACTAACCGGGCCAGTAGAAAAAATCCTTAGCTTTGAGCCCTGTAATCTACATGAGAAACAACACAAGTGTTTATCACCCTCCAGTGCATTATTCGTCCCTATAATGGAAGATCTCTCCTGAGATGGCCTGAATACACCCTGTTTTTTTCTGTTTCTTTTGCTCACAGCCACTTGAATTATTAACACTAGGTATTCTGCAATTAACAACATCTTAAGAGACAAGGCTCTTCAAAACCAGGATGATGCTGGGTGGATAGGAAAGACCAAAATTATTATTAACATATCCATTCTAAATTTGCACTATTCAGATGGGATTAGTTTTCTAAACCAATGTTTGCATTAAATTTAGGACTGTAGAAAGGCCATGTTCATCATCCTAAAACCAATAAAATAATGAATACTTACATATTAGATAAATTACACTCACCTAAAAAGGATTATTAGGAACACCATACTAATACTGTGTTTGGCCCCCTTTACGCCTTCAGAACTGCCTTAATTCAAGGTGCTGAAAGCATTCTTTAGAAATGTTGGCCCATATTGATAGGATAGCATCTCTTGCAGTTGATGGAGATTTGTGGGATGCACATCCAGAACGCAGCTCCCGTTCACCACATCCAAAGATGCTCTATTGGGTTGAGATCTGGTGACTGTGGGGGCCATTTTAGTACAGTGAACTCATTGTCATGTTCAAGAAACCAATTTGAAATGATTAGAGCTTTGTGACATGGTGCATTATCACTGCTGAGTAGCCATCAGAGAATGGGTACATGGTGGTCATAAAGGATGGACATGGTCCAGAAACAATGCTCAGGTAGGCCGTGGCATTTAAACGATGCCCAATTGGCACTAAGGGCCTAAAGTGTGCCAAGAAAACATCCCCCACACCATTACACCACCACCACCAGCCTGCACAGTGGTGACAAGGCATGATGGATCCATGTTCTCATTCTGTTTACTCCAAATTCTGACTCTACCATCTGAATGTCAGCAGAATCGAGACTCATCAGACCAGGCAACATTTTCCAGTCTTCAACTGTCAATTTTTGGTGAGCTTGTGCAGAATTGTAGCCTCTTTTCCCTATTTGTAGTGAGGATGAGTGGTACCCAGGTGAGGTCTTCTGCTGTTGCAGCCCAAGGTTGTGCATGTTGTGGCTTCACAAATGCTTTGCTGCATGCCTCGGTTGTAACTAG